>JAYKKM010000049.1:3680000-3812086 GCA_035772405.1 Chrysogorgia sp. JL179-B06
CATAATCTTGAATAAATTAAACTAACTAATAATTATGCGTGAATAGAACAAATACCAACAATAGTACTAAACATTATAAAGAAAACTATTGTTGTACAAAATCATGATCGCAGTTAAGACCTCCCCGATTGGTCAACAAAGCACCAATCCAAAAATTCTGGCATTCTCTGAGACTGTCATGCCTCTGATCAATCAACATAAATTTTAATGCCGAATGATCAACGCCATGACAGTCCAAAAAATGATGAACAGTACTGCAAGTTCTACGTTTATGCTTTAAGTGCGATTTGTAATTTGCAAGTCGGCTCTTAAAATTGACAGTAGAACCTATCCCCTGCAAACCACAAGCCACACATTCTGCGAGTTATACCACATTAGCCGAACTACATGAAAGGGATTTCCTGGTCTTGTAAACTTTCCCAGTATTGGCTGAACGAAAAATGCTACCGGTAATAAGAAAGTTATTACAGCAATCACAACGCTTAGCTGAAAACTTATAACAGCCACGTAATCTCAAAGCTACACCCTTGGCAATACCATGTATTTGCGAACCAGGATGACACGAATTGCATTAAGATATATATGTGGGTCAGTATAGGCTTACTATACACCGATGTTTTCAAACAATTATTAGATATGGAAATAGAAAGATCCAAAAAATGCAAAGAACTACCCCCAACATCCATTGTAAATTGTAAATAAGAATTAAATGAATTCAAGGTACTAAAAAATGCATTAAGCCGCAACACTGTACCACGGCAAAGCACAAACGTGTCATCCCGAAATCTAAACCAAGATCTCAACTCAGGATACATATCTTTAGATTCTAGCACCTTCTTATCTATATGTTCCGCGACAATATCGGCATAGGAACAGGAATTCTTAGGTCCCATAGCTGTACCATTTTTTTGCAACCAATATTGTCCGCGAAAAGCCGAACAATTTCTCTTGAGACAGATTTCTAAAGCCTCGATAATACATTCAACAGGTACATCAAACCTATCCGAAAATTCGACTAACTTACGACGTACTCTTTCTGCTCATGATATCTATAGATGGGAACATGTTGACTATATCGAAACTAACCAACAAATCCCCATCAACAACACCTATTTCATTAAGCTCATCAATTATTTCTAACATGTGTGACGTATCCCTAACACGGCTAGAAATAGACGCAACCACAACTTTACAGTATTTTTCAATGAAAAAAGACAAATTTTCCGTGGGAGTTGTGGTACCGGATGTAATAACTCTAACTGGGTATTTGGTTTTATGTGTTTTAATTAAGGGATAATTCACACCTGGATGAGCATTACTGTTGTTGGTAATATATCTAATCCACTTATCTTACAAACCCTGAGCTTTCCACTTATCGACCCAATCATTAATCTCTGCAACCGTTTCTAACGTGGGATCGTTATCCAAGACCTCAAAATCACCCCTGTCCATTTGCTCTTTCACTTTACATTGATCTAAATCTTTATCCAAAAACACAAAATTATTTCCTTTGTCCTGTAGTCGAGTAACAAAATTACTTTCATCCACAGGTGTAGCTAACCAACCTTGTTGTAAATCATTCAAAAAAAATTTATTGATATTCAAACAAATTTTAAGAAACATCGATCTATTATTTGATGGTGATACACGGGCCAAGTCTATTTTACCTGAAAAGGCGATTCGGTTTACGTACAAACGAAATGCTAATTTAAAAGAGCTTTTAGCACCTTCTAATCCGTATAAGAACACCAATAATCAAGATGCGCTAGGCTGTTATAAGTGTTCAGCTAAGCGTTGTGATTGCTGTAATAACTTTCTTATTACCGGTATAGCATTTTTCGTTCAGCCAATACTGGGAAAGTTTACAAGATCAGGAAATCCCTTTCATGTAGTTCGGCTAATGTGGTATATCTCGCAGAATGTGTGGCTTGTGGTTTGCAGGGGATAGGTTCTACTGTAAATTTTAAGAGCCGACTTGCAAATTACAAATCGCACTTAAAGCATAAACACTGTTAATCATTTTTTGGACTGTCATGGCGTTGATCATTCGGCATTAAAATTTATGTTGATTGATCAGAGGCATGACAGTCTCAGAGAATGCGAGAATTTTTGGATTGGTGCTTTGTTGACCAATCGGGGAGGTCTTAACTGCGATCATGATTTTGTACAACAATAGTTTTCTTTATAATGTTTAGTACTATTGTTGGTATTTGTTCTATTCACGCATAATTATTAGTTAGTTTATGTATTGAAGATTATGTTTATATATAAAGGAACTTTAGATTGTATTTCATTTTCTGACGAAGGCTGTCACATGCAGTCGAAAATTAATTTATTAAATTGGTATTAGTTGGTTTTGGTTCGTGGCCTGTTATTTTGTTATTTATAAATGTTGAATTGGCCGAGGCTGGTTTTGCTCGTTGTCGTTTATATATATATATATATATATATATATATATATACAGTATATATATCAAAATAATAAGTTCACATAATTTAAGTTCACACTATCCAACTTCATCTCAATATGAGTCCAAATAACACGATAAACAAGACTAGTATAAATATCCTGCATAAATACCTATTTGGACAGTGTAGGTTATTTGCGGACTCTAGATATTTGAAACCTATATACCCTATTTGAAATCAATTATTCTTCATGTTTTTCTTCTGTGGTAATTTTGAAAGCCTTTGAGGCATTGTTTGGTTAAAAGAAAACTGAAAGAAAACTGAGGTTTGTTTTTATAAAATTGGATAGATAACCATAAAACAGTTAGTTTAGTGTACTGAAAATATGAATCAACTTTTATTCCCTTTGTCCACCGCCCCTTAAAAGCCTCCTGTGTGGTTACGTTTGGTCTAAAATTTAATACACTTGTTCTAAACATCTACATGTACATGTGAAGTTATAAATACAGAGTATATATGCAGGGGCGTCGTTAGTGGTCTGACAGGTCCGACTTATGTCGGACAAATATTTGTAAAGTAGCCTTCCGTAAATGCAATTTTGAGCCTCTAAAACTAAAATATTTTCTGGGGGAGCATGCCCCAAGACCCCTAGAAGGTTCGCGGCTTCACCGCAAAAATGTCAGACCAATATTGAGGTGTTAACGATTCCCCTGATATGAGGAAGAAACTATTTCAAAAGTTAATTAAATTAATTAAAGATTTAACCAAAATCTGCAAAGAATATTAAGACATGTGAGTCCATTTATATGAATCAGATGTCAAACATCCAAAATGCTTCTCAATATGCAGAGGCCTTGTAAAATTTATGATTGAATACAGGACATTAGATCAGAAAAATCATTAATAAATTATGGGAAATTTTGTACACGCTCTGTGCAGCATGCGGGGCCGTAGAACAGGATGGTTAATCTGGCCCTTTACTGGTAATGTTACAATGCACAGACTACATATATGATTATTTTTCTTTAGTCTATCACAAGAGGATCTTTTTCCAACCCTTCCACAAGGTAATACATTTCTGACCTCCACCCCAACAGTAAACCCTGGTAGTGTACCGGTTACATTGTATGATGATAATCTGCAAAGCAGAGGTAACGCATCAAAAGACGAAACTACCGGTGTATTGCTTACACTTTCAGAGGTAACTTCCAGGTCAGGAGAGGCTTCATCTGGTGATATAATAAAAGTAAGTGAAACCTCAAGCTCTGAAGGCCTAATATCGCCAACTATTACCAATGTTATTAGTATCAGGCCCACATCCCCATCAACGGAAACCTCGGAAAACAACTTTCATATCCTGGAAGGAAATAGACAAGGAAGCATGGACATGATGGAAAAAACAGACATGGAAAAAACAGATGAAGAAGAAACCAAGAACAGGGCAGTAAATCCATGCAGAGAGGAGACCAGTCTACCAAAATGGCAAAATAAATGCATTCAAGAAGAGAGTGAAAATGTACATGTATCATCTGTAAGCAGCAGCATTGGGACCACATCAGAGAATTCAACACATAGTACTGACACCACAACACAGTCTTCCAGTCAAAAGGCACCCTCTCTGCACCAATGGCAGTCACCACAAGATGGTAGTAATGAACTGTTTGAGAATGGACACACCTTTTCCACAAGCGGTAACCTGCAAGTATACAAACTCCCTCACCGTTTTCAAATCCAGAACCCAAAAGGCCTGATTCAATTGCCTGAGTTGTCTCAAGATATTTTTCAGACCAAGAAAAAAGGTAGTGTAAACTATTTATCTGCTGTAGTGTCCCAGGTGATATGACCATGACAAAAAGGACTGAAATTGAATATAAATAAATATTTTGTGATTTTTTACTTTTCAAAAAAATTGGTCATACAGAATTTTTTAAAGATGTGCCAATTTATTTTACATTATTTTATTAAACCTAAATTACCTGTTAGGTCTAAACCTTAAACCTAAAAAATCGTGGTCACCGAAAACGTTTTCGAAATACAGTAAAATCCCGCTAATAAGCGCACCCGGTTATAAGCCCCCAATTATTAGGCCCACCTGCTTGTTAACAGAAAATACCTTCCGATTATAAGCCCCCTTCCATTAGCACCTTTCATAATAAAAGTAACAAACAAAATGAGAGAATGACAGTAAATATCTGCGCAACTGCGTTAAAACAAAACTTTTATCAGATAAAAAGTTTGAACACGGCAGCATTCTGTATCTCGGTTAACTTTTGGCAAGCCAAGTTAGATGAAATTATTAAAATCATTTCGAGGCAACTACGTATTTCGAATCAGTTTTTGAAAAAAATATACCATATATAACTCCTCGAATCGGATATATTTTAGTGTTCTTCGATGAAAAAAGACGCCTTCGTTTTATAAAATGTTATTAGCACAATTGGTATTCTGCAAAAAAAAAGTTATCACCACGATTTTTTAATAATAGTTTTAAAACGGAAAAACCTTAGCAAAATGGATTAAACGGCAGGTTATGACGTCATGGCCTTAAGATCAACAAATTAGTCGAGGTTATGATGTTAAAGTGCCTATCTCGCGTTTGGGGATTTTACATATCCGTAATATCTGGGTCTTACTGAGCAAAATCATAATATATCTTGTCAGCCGAAAATTTCATCTTCATGACTTTGTTGCTGTTAAAGTTACCGGATGTGATGTCACAAGAGGCATTCCAAACCGACCTCGTTCCCAGGGCATTTTGCCTCCAAGGTGGAATGTCGGCGAAAATGGGCCTGGGATCGGCTGGTCACATGACACCCAGAATTTCTGGGTGTTCAGATATGATAATTTTTGTGGTCTTTGTTCTATTGCCTTTGTCTACTTTGTTGAACCTGAATAATTAAGAAATGTTCAATGCTCTTCAAAGTTGTTCATGTCAGCATTCGTCGGCATAAAAGCAGCTAACAAGCTTAATAATCCCCCATACATCCATGGTTATCTATCTCTTACAAAAGGCATGAAGAAGCATATATCCAATTTAGCGAAAGCTATCACTTCTAATTTGCTGTAAAATTTGAAGACAGCATTCAGATTTAGATGAATAAATTATACTCGGCTGAATTAATTGAGTTTTATGACAAGCCAATCGGATTATAGAATGGACCAGCCGATCCCAGGGCCATTTTCGCCGACCTAACGGCGGAGGCAAAATTCCCTGGGAACGAGGTTGATTCCAAACCAGTTTTCTTTTGTTACTTGCCACAAAAATGCCTCTTGTGACATCACATCCGATAACTTTAGCAGCAAAAAAGTCCATGAAGATGAAATTTGCGGTTGACAAGATACAGTATATTACGATTTTTCTCAGGATGACCCAAATATTACAAATATGTAAAATCCCCAAACGTGAGATAGGTACTTTAAAAGCAGTCTCGATCATTCCTCCCAAATTCGGATTCTAAAATGCAATCTTTACACATAAGGATGGGGATCAAAATGGCGTGATGTGACCTTCGCGGTCTCTCTGCTCTTTTAGTTTTATTCTTACCTCTCTTTTTGCTTCTCGTGGAGTTTGCTCACTGCCGCTATTTTGGATTCTGAAGTCAGCCTGCCTGGTTATTTTTGTTCGAGACGGTGTACCCTACAAATAATAATAATAATAATAATAATAAAGACGTATTAGGAGCATTATACAATAGTCTCAACATATGCTCTTACAACAATATGTTCTTAATGTTACTTATAAAAACTAATTACAGTTTTATTATAAGATAAAGCCTACTATGTATATTACCACTATGAACAAAAAACTATTAATTTAAAAAAAGAAAAGTCTTACGTGCTGACTTAAAACTACTTAACATATCAATGCTTCTAATTTCCTGTGGTAATGAATTCCACAGTTTTGGTGCGGCAACCGAGAATGTTTTTTCTCCATGAGTCACCGTTTTGGATTTTGGCTCAAGTAGCAGATTTCCGTACAAACACCGTACGGATTCATATCTGACAGCATTACCGAAACATGTTGGATTGCTGCTTCGGTCCCAGACTCCGGACATTTTTTCTATCAAAATAGCGATGTTTGAACGTCGATAAAAGCACAATGCAATGCAATGCAATGCAATGCAATGCAATGCAATGCAATGCAATGCAATGCAATGCAATGCAATGCAATACAATACAATACAATAATCTTTATTTAAACACGATCTATAGTTTAAGTGTTGCCGCTTGTGGGGTCGTGTATTTAGTTATCTAAGCTATGATATGATAAAATTTAGTTAAATCTACTTTAATTATAAATATATATTCAATAAAAATTGTTCAAGAAATAATTAGCATGATATAAAGTCATGCATGAAATTTGGAGTTGATTGCACTGATAAAGCATTAAAGTCCTTTCTTAAGAGTGTTGTTCTTCTTAGTCTTTTTATAAAACGTTTGTAAGCTGACTCCAACATCTTTCATAAAATAAGTGTTAAAACGTGGTACAACATGTTTGTTCTTAGATGTCATCTGAAATTGTATTTACTATTAATCATTGTTCTATTATATAACTTATCTATTATATGAGACATAGTAGGTGTAGGATATTTATAGATCTTATAAATTAAGCGTACCGTACCATGATTGAAAAACCGATAGCACCATAATATCCAGTGCATCACAAAGTATCAAAGTGGGTCATAAAAACAGAGTTGAATTTTTAGTTTTATAGACACTTTAAATAAATAAGATACAAAACCATTTTATTTCAAGGAATTTCGACATCAAACTTTACACGACCACTATTTGACATGATATCTTTAACATTATTTAAAAAAATTATATTAATAGTCTTTCCTACTATGCATGGACGATTGTCAAGCTCAAGTCCAGAACAGGGATTGTACCTGTAACCGTCTGATCTTCTTGAGCTATACCGACACTCAGGTGGAGAGCAAATGTTACAATGATGTACTGGTTTGATTGATATAGACGATTGATTGAAAGTGTCATCGCTATAGACGGATTCCATATTATTCGTAGGGATAGACTTGAAGGTCAACACGGTAGCGTTTGTATGTACATCAAAGATTCAACTAAGTTTTCGGTCCCGGAGGACTTGGCGGATACATTATTCGAGGTGTTATCCATGGGTTAACTTGCAACCAAGTAGACTCCTAAGAAGCTCTAGTAATTTATTCTCGATAATGGTGAACGATTTGAACGTGACAGGGGTAGAGGAATTTTGGAAGTATGTGGATAACAAGGAATGCCCCTAATGTTCTAGACTAGTGTTCTGCAGAATCAAGTAGACGAATTTACCTGGAAAGCTCAAGCCGATAAATTTCAATTGAATGAAAGCAAATGTAAAGAGCTCCGTATAAGTTTTTCTAAGAGCGGTAATGGTTTTGAGCCCATAATCATCAATAATAAGAACATTGAAATTGTCTCCTCTGTTAAATTATCGGGCCTTACTATCTCTGACGACCTCAAATGGAGTGGCCACGTATTGAAAATCTGCAAAAAGGTTTCAGCAAGGTTTCATCACATCACGTCTGTATTTTCTCAGACAATTAAAACGTGCCAAAGTGCCTCCCAAACACCTCCTTCTGTTTTACCTCAACTGTGTTAGACCAGTTATTGACTATATGCATGTCAGGTATTCCATGTTATGTTACCGAGATATCGTTTTCACGATTTGGAAAATATACAGAAACGTGCGCTTCGAATTATTTGTCCTGATCTGGGTTACACAGAAGCATTACAGTCAACGAATCTTCCCTCTCTATATGATCGATGACAGATGATTTATTTAATAAAATCGTTAAGAATAGTGACCATAAATTACACGGTTTGTTACCACCTTTAAATAATGTTTCATCATCTTTAGATATAATTTAAAGTTTCGACCTCCAATATGCAAAATGAACAGATTTATGATAGGTTTTATTATGAAAAATTCTTATTACTATATCAAGTAATGTTAATAGTTTAATCGTCCTTTTTATACATATTTTATAAAATAATGTTGTAAATAGCCGTATTTTAAAATTATATGATTCGTATTGTAAAACTTAACATAATTCAGCTGTAGAGCTGCAAGTTTTTAAGTTCAATACATTATCTATCTTATCTTATCTTATCTAAATGCATCTCACCGGCAATCAGCAACCTCGTTCCCAGGACATTTTGCCTCCACGTTGGAAGGTCGGCGAAAATGGCCCTGGCATGGGCTGGTCACATGACACCCAGAATTTCTGGGTGTTTAGATATGATAATTTGTGTAGTCTTTGTTCCATTGCCTTTGTCTACTTTGTTGACCTGAATAATTGAGAAATATTGAATGCTCTTCAGAGTTGTTCATGTCAGCATTCGTCGGCATAAAAGCAGCTAACTAGCTTAATAATCCACCAAAAGGTATGAAGAAGCATATATCCAATTTAGCGAAAGCTCTCACTTCTAATTTGCTGTAAAATTTGAAGACAGCATTCAGATTTAGATGGATAAATTATACTCGGCTGAATTAATTGAGTTTTATGACAAGCCAATCGCATTATAGAATGGACCATCCCAGGCAAAATGCCCTGGGTACGAGGTTGCGGCAATCAGGTCTTGAGCTTGACGATCGTCCATGTATCGTCTATCTACTCCAATCTGATTGGCATGAAAATAATTTCATGACCCATCCAAATTCCCTCCGGCCCACCCTAGCAGTTACTTTTTGACCGGTCCCTTATGTCTCGTTTTTCTAAATAATTTTCAAGAAAACATAAGTTTGTTTTTAATTAGATTATTCACTCTCAATCACTATGAGGTGATTGTTATATATATTTAACAAATATTATCAAAATTAACTATGTCTTTCTTTTAAGGTACTTCTGCAGATAGCCTGAACAAAAATGCTGAACTAAGTCCGACAGACCACGAGGTTATTGTGTTATCGTCCCAAGAGAATACATTCACATTGCACCTTACCCAATCTCAGTCCAATAGCCCTGCGACGACTAAAATGGATTGCGTTGATCGAGAAAGTGAACCACTTTCTACCAGGGCTCACAGTTTTTCACCCAGTCAGTCCATTTTACCCCAGACATCCCTAGCGGGAAGCCCGCCTGGTGAATACAACAAAACAGAGGAACAAAACCAGGACCACCCTGGTCCAGATATTTCGAAAGACAAAGGAACAGACACACTGGAAAAGAATGAAAATGCTACTGCTGCTGCAATACTATCTTCTCGCTATGAACTGGTACCATCTCCTGAAGTTGTGCTGAATCGCAATGAAGACAAAACAAATGAATTATTGGATGAGAGAAGAGACGGTAAGGGCTTATCACCCATCCATATATAGTTTCTATAGAAAAGTAGGGATGATCGATTGACACATCCGAAGGGAATAGTTATTGTCGTAGAGCAGTGATTCTTTCAACAGAACATCAGAACATCATCAGAACCAAGGGCGCAACGAGGGGTGGTCCCCTTTTGGAGGAGTGAGAGGGAAATTTTCGTGATGAATTTACAATTTTATAATAATAGTACTTATTCACAACGTAGTACGTGCCATTTTCAAACCGAAATTCCCATCGAGGAGACCGAGTCTGACATCAGTGAGCAACCTCGTACCCAGGGCCGTATTTACGCTCCTCCCAGTGAGACCCTGGGAACGAATTTTGTCTGTTTCATGCACGGCCATGGGCCTCTCTTGCATTGATGACAAGGTGGTTGCCCGTCTATTCATGACACTATCCGAGAAGGGTTGATGTGACTAATTTGATATTTGAATAACATTCCTAATACAATTGTTAATATTCCTGGTTCAAGCCTCAAGGGACTGGGATCAGTGGATCACTGTGCTGTCTGTAAAATCGTGTATTGATAATTATATGCCATCGCAGTGGCGTCATATTCATCACTTTTACCAAGGACAGTTACAGTTACTTTTATTTAATTTGTTTTCGTGTTTACATACACAAGACACAACAAGGCAAGACACAACAGGGATGTTCAGCCCTAGTCGTGGTGTCTTACCCTAAAAATTAACAAACATACATAATACATTACATTTACATATATAACTAACATATACTTTATTATTTATTTATTATTACTATATCACAGCCTGTAATACGATATCGCTTGTTATATCACTTATTACAACAAATACATTATACTAACACACACACTCACGTACGCACGCACAGTTAATATTAACAACAAATACTGAAGTTCTGCGATTCAAGATCTCTAACAGAATTACAATTTAAACATATTGAGCGCCAGGTAGATATAATATCAGTATTGAATGTGTTCTGGAGAGCGACAAAGTATCTTGATTTTAAATAATTTTTAAAGAGACTATATTTGTTAATTTCTTTTGTTTGATCGGAGAGTGTGTTCCAAAGTCTAGATGATCTTATGAAAAAACTTTTTTGAAAATGTTTAGTCCGAGGTTTTGGTATTTTGAAATTATGTTTATTTGAATGCCTGAGATGGTTAGGCAAAGATGGTTACATATGCGTGTGAAACATTTAGTATAGTACATTGTTTATTATGTCCAAATTAAAAACTGCATGCAAGTCTACCACTGTCAGGAGATTGTGTAATGTGCTATTCAAGGCAATGACATGTCAGCACTCCAACATTTATACCGTAAGTAAAACCTGAAAGGAAACTGTGCCTGTCATCACTGATCACTACGATAGTTTTTGCTAATATAGTTTTACAAATTATTAAAAGTTTTGCCAAACCATGTTAAAATGAACTCAAAATGCAGGAAATGCATTTTTAAAGAAAATTTACGGATGCATTCCCCGAACCCTGGTACAACTGTGTCGTCATATTGGAGGGGAAAAACGACCCCCATTTTCAAAATCCTCGTTGCGTCCTTGCTAACGGGTACTTCATTGGGATAGCCACCTACTTCAGAACTAAGCGAAAGTCTTGTTAGATATAAAAACAAGAACTTATCGCAGGATAGTTTGGTAATATATATAGGTTCTTATTAGCTGTGTTCACTGTGTTTCATTATTTTATCAGCTAGTCCTATTACGATGGACGACCAAATGACAGAATCAACAGAATCTGGTCAAGTACCGTTTCATTTCTCTCCACCTGCGGTTCTTCTAAAGCCGACGTTTGCCATGACCCCGTGCTTCGAGACGTCCTCCGAAAGCCAAAAGGAAAGCTTGGACGGTATGTATTATTAGTAGAACTTGTTCTTCAGCACAAGGCCGGCGAGAGCATACCCCGGGCCCCAGGACTGACGTGTGTACGGGCCCCTTCCTAATTTTGTTTTACGTGAAATATATGAGTAATGGCTTGCAAATAGACTTGTACAGTATTATAATACAGTCTAATTGTTATTGACACTACAATTATAGCCAGGATTCCAAAGGGGAGCCCAGTGGATCGGAGTATGAAAAAGGTTGTTATAGGCGTGTCCGTTATGGGCGTGTCCCCCAGGGAAATTTGCGGCAATTTCTGGACGAATTTTTGTGGAATTATGCCACTAGATAATTGTTAGCATTGTCCTTTTTGGTGTTTATATCGTACTTATAAGTATTGTCAATGTTTACCTATTTTGAAAATAGCACACACAGTTACAGCGTCACAGGTTTACTGAACGTACTAAATGGAAACTAAAGACGGAAAAACACCTATTCCAAGATTTGGATATGACGTTTTCCGTACGTTTTTAAGAGTTATTTATGTTGTTTTGTCATCTATTTGCCCTACAGGCGTTGTTTAAACGTACGACATGATGTATCAACCTTTTACTGCTGAATCTTAAATTAGAAATGAGTTAATCTTTCTAAAACGATTGTAGTGCATGTAAAATAGTCCGTATTAAGCCGCAGTTCTCCAGAAGTTGACTCCCGAACACGTGAAAATGCTCTTAGATATGGTTTATAGAACAAGAACGGAATTTAAATATATTTTCTTGCAAATCATTCAATTTCTTTTAAATAAATCTCTAAACTCCTTTTGTCCGAAAACATTTTCTCAAAAAACATGGCGACGGGCAACGTAGGTCCCGGGCCCTGGGTATTTTGCCCCCTCTGCCCTCCCCCTCCGCCGGCCCTGTCAGCATATACCATTCTCCAATTTGGAAATACTATATCTAGTGTTATGCAGCAAGCGTCTCGCTGGTCGGAAGGTATTTATTCGTTAGTTGTTTAGTGGTGAAACTAAACAAATTCGCTTTGGTGTTCCAGGTTGTCAAATTACTTGATAATAATTAACTCCATAGAAAGCGCTTTCTAAAAGCGGTAATCCATTCAGCTTCCGAATCTATTCACGACTGGATGTGGTAAAATTCCTATCCAAAAGTTGCTTGAAATCGTAGTCTTCTTGCATGTATGCATCTATAGCTAGAAGTTTTTAAATTTTAAGCCGTGTGCTCGGGCTTTGCGTCTCCAATTTCATGAAGAGAAGCTTGTTTGGGACTTTGTTATTATACAATTAAAAACAGATTTTTTAAAACTCTGACGGGCTGAAAAACATCCAAAATTGAACCACTTCTATGTTCTATTGATATCTCTGGAAATAACCATAACTGTTGCGAAAACTATACATTTTCTGAAGGCCCAATAAACCAGTTTTTACCAATGCTTTTAAATTTCCCGAACAAGACATTATCTTAATATAAATTAGCCTTAATTATCATAAATCAGGTTGAAAAACTTTAATTATTCCAGAAAAAGCCATCTTGCACGCCAATCGCAGAGTTTTTTATGAAATCAAATCAATCCTGGCGGCGTGTGAGTAGATCTTATTCATGTGCGTGTCGCTTGTCGATTTTCATCAGTCTTATACGACCGATTTTGACCGGGTCAGACAGGAAATATTCAATGAACCTATTTCAAATGCTAATTTAGATTTGCAGACCTTATATCCGTTGCTAAAGAAGCTTAGAATTAACAAGTTTCCCATAGAATTTCCCAGATTTAAGAAGCCATCAAGACAGTCGACCTGTATATGGTCACAGATATGGTATATGTAAGCAAAAAATTTCGTTTGGTATTGTCACATGATGACGTATAATCATGACGTCACTGAAAATTCCTATAATCTTCGAAGGTTTCGTATGCGATTAGAATGTGGACTGTTATCTTCAAAAAAGTACGTATGAATTTTAAGAATTTTTAAAAAGTAGCCGGGATATCGAATTTTTAAGGTGAATAAACACTATGTAACCAACCCATTAACTATGTAAGTGCTTTTCACTATGTAAGTGCTTTTCATGGGGGTCCTAAAAACTAGAATACAGCTTATAATTTAGGTTCACATAACACTCACAAATGTAGCATAATGTCAAAGGAGTTTGCTTACATATTCCACACATAAAATATCTTGGTTATATCAGACATAGTTTGAAAAGGCTTTAAAAAGTTTTTTGAACGTAACTTAAAAGTAACTTAAAAGGTACTGTTTATACCTTGAATTTATTGTCCACTCATGAAGCATTGTTCTTAGCAACCGGTTGTCTAGCAACGAGATACGTCCAAACACTCTTAAAGGTCCTATAACGTCTGTAGGGATTTAACATATTTGTAATCTATGGATTCTCCTGAGATAAATTGTAATATATCTTGTCAGCTGAAAATGTCATCTTCATAGACTTTTTTGCTGTTAAAGTTGACGGAAATGACGTCAAATCGGGCATCTGCAAAGAGGTTTTCGTGTAGACAGATTCCCGATTTGACGTCATTTCCGTCAACTTTAACAGCAAAAAAAGTCTATGATTAAGATGACATTTTCAGCTGACAAGATATATTACAATTTATCTCGGGAAAATCCATAGATTACAAATATGTTAAATCCCCACAGACGTTACAGCAACTTTAAAGTACATAAACCTTCCGCAGTTTTTATCTTTCTATCTAGAGGACGCCAAAATACTCCTTATATATATAGTTTTTGATTTGGTCCATTCGTTTCCGATATCATTCTCTTTAAACATGGCCCAAAAGTGCTATTTTGAATTCCCCGCTAAAGATTTCCGCAAATTGCAAAGGGAGTAACAACATTATGTGACGTACTCATACAATCTATTTACAGGTGGCTCGTCCCAGGCCTCTCGGTTTTTTCTTGCAAATAGAAATGTTTAAAGAGAGATATATCTGAAACGAATGGACCAAATCAAAAACTGTAAATGACCTTATCAACTATTTTTGCATTTTCTATACAGAAAATAAAAAACTGTCCAAGGGTTCTTATTTAGTGGAGCCCAAATTCCAAATTTCAGTGCTTATTAAGAGGGTACTTGTACTTACTAGAGGAGAGGGTACTTACTAGAGGATACTTAGAGGGTAGTTTTGTATTAGATTCACTAGTGCTTTAATACAAAAAAAAGAAATCTCTTCGTTGTTATTTTATCGCAGAACCGTCATCTCCAGAGATTTGTTCAACGTCCGAGATTTCACCAGTCGTGCCAGAGGTCTTGCCGAAAACGCTTTCTCTCTCGGTACCAGTGCTTTGCGACGAAAGCCCAGATGATAGTCTGGAAATCGAATTCAATCTTCAAAAAGTGGACTTTGTCCCAGATACCGAAAGGAGGAATAAGGTTATCGCGAAGCCAGCTCGGAAGTCGGTTTTTACTAACGTACAACGGTTTCAAGTAGCCAATGAGAAACGTGCTGATGTAGTCGATCCATTCGAGTTTACAGACGAAGTCAGTGGATCGCCATACAAGATCACGGGTGGCAAGAGGAAACGGAGAGACGTCGAGGAACGCGTAGAAAAGCGAGGAAAAAGAACGGATATATCAGAATATATTGGTAGGTAAATGTATGGAGGGAATCAGCTAGTCGAGAGAGTGGGTGGGAAGAGAATGCATGGAAGTGGTCGCTAATGAAGAAACTGCTGAAAATTGACACAGAGGAATACGACAGATGAAGGATGACAGAAATGGGGGGAGTAGGCAGACAGGCAGGCTCGACAGAAAACAGACAGACTAAATGTAGGGTGGTGCGTAGGTAGTGTTAAGATGCGAGGTCTAACGTTTCGAGCGAATGCCCTTCGTTAGGGAACGGTAAATTTATATAGGAAAAAGTGTGAAACGTTTATACGTAATACGTATTTTGCATTTAACTAGCTGTTGTGGTCTTGTGGTTACCACACATGTCTATGAGCTGGGAAACCCGGGTTCAATCCTTGGTCGGACCACCCACTCAGGGTCTTCATGGAGAAGATACCTGCCTTTGCAACAACACCAGCAAATGGTAAGACTTTCGGGTCTTCTCGGAAAACGAGCTTAAATCATAGGACCTCGGAACCCCTATCAGTTGGATTTACCGTTCACCTAGGAGTGATAAACTGAATAGTAGAGCACTCAAAGTACCTATAACCCCAAAACGATATTACTCATATAGATGACATGATGAAGTGAAAGTTGAATGCCAAAATGTTTATGATTTGAGCTTTGATGTTCTATAAAGGTATGTCTTTTGGAGATGCTAATGAGTGTGACGTCAGACCAGTCATCATTTTGGATACAATATTCTGCTGCTAGAGAAATTTGATCCAATGCAAACACGCATATGGTATACTTGAACGAGACTAGAGATCTTATCAACTTTTTCACTGAAATCCTCAACTAGTCTATCACACGAAAAACAGGAAAGAAAGCCAAATTCCTGGCATTAGCATTTCGGAAAAACAAACCTTTATAGAACATTAACGCAAAGCTCAAATCATAAAACATTTTTGCATTCAACCATTCACTTCATGTAGAATCTATTTCAGTAATATCGTATTTGATAAATAGGGGCAACTTTATCCTGCGTGATCGACTGCAAATAAATCATACTCGTACTCAAACGTTTCACACTGTTTTTACTTTACTTTACCTTTCACTCCCTGACGGAACGCATTCGCTCGAAATGGTAAACCCCTTCTACACACTATTTCGGTAGTATAGAGTATTCGAGTTGTACGCTGCCTATAGTAAAGATATGCGGAAGTGGAAGATTTTATTTTCAATTATTTTCAATTATTTTCAATTTTATTTAAAAAGCATTAATAATTCATGAGAAAAGACAAAGGAAATATGACGTAAAGAGCTTTACACATTTTTAGGAAATCAAGAAATTAGAAATAGTAAATTAATTTGGCATCACTATTTTGATGTAGCAACTCTAAGTTTGAAAAATCGAATAAATTCCAATATAAACACAAATTGGCGCACGAGCTTGGGCCACCTGTGAATAAAATAAGACAAACTTAATTTTCGTTTCATAGGCACTTTAAGACTTTCTTTTTTCGAATTAATAGTTTTGTAGTTATGATATATTTATTAGTTATTGATATTGATTGATACATGTTGGTGGAACTTAAACAAAAAAGTTAATGAACTTCTTTTGTTTGTGACACCAACATGGCCACCAAACCTTTGTCTCCAGAGTCTCGAAGGATTGGTTGCAAGTCAAGAATATGTAGTTTTAGGCTGCGTTTACACTAGAGCAAAAGTAATCGGATTCGTATTGTTTTTTATTCCCATGAGGATGCAAAACAATATGAATCCGGATACTTTTGCTCTAGTGTAAACGCAGCCTTAATTGACATTAAACATTTATTGTTGTAAGAGCATCGAGAGTGTTGTATAATGTTCCTAAAACGTTTTTGTTATTCCTATTATTATCTAATTTATTTAATTTATTTATTTTTAATTAATTTATCATTTCAATTTGCAAATGAAACACGTGAGGTTCGGAACAAGATCATCTTTAACAGATCTTAAACTCCCAAAGGTATCTAGCGAGATTGCTAGAACTAAAATTTCGTATAGTTGAGCTATGTTGGTTAATTCGCTTCCATGAAAGATATAGATAACATATCTTTATGTATATAGTTGTGTGAGAAAGTGCTTGGATAATGAAGTATGTAGCAACTTTCAAGGATATTTCGAGATTAATGTTCACCAACAACACACAAGAAATAATTCTGTTCTTGTGAAACTACCTAAAGTAAAACTTGAATATGCCAGACATTCATTCTATTATGCCGCCGCAAAGTCAAGATATATAATGACCTTCCGATTAGCATAAGAAGTGAAAAGGATACTGAACGTTTTATGAGTCTGTTGGACAAACATTTTGTGTGATCTTGGCTCTGGTTATAACATTTATTTAGTTCATTTCTTTATTTTATTTACTGTTTATTTATTTATTTTTCAGTTATTATGTGATTGTTATTTTCAGTCTAGTTATTTTATTATATATGTTGCATTTTTTACTATTTATTACAGTATATTATGTACTAGGTATATGTAGAAAGAGGACGCATAGTGATAACAGTATGTTAAATACTGAAATGTTTATCCTCTTTAAAAATTCGATAATAATAATAATAATAGTTTAAAACACGAGCAGCAGTGTTTTATCGGGTTTAAAACATAAGGCGATATCCGAGTGTTCTAGACCCGACAAAACACTGCTGTGAGTGTTTTGAACGGCTTCAAAAACGACTGCGTTTACCAACTATTTCAGTGATTTAAGCCGTTTTCGCCGAGAAAGCGAAGGAAAGTTTATGTAAATCAGGACGAATCTTTATCACATATAAAACCTCCGTCATGCCACTGATGCCTTTTTGAAAATATTATCTCAAACTCATTAATAATTCATGAACCAAAAACAAAGAAAATCAACTCCGTGACGGACAACTGGATATGTGATCTTAAATTAGCATAGGATTTTGACGATTTCAACCTCAAATTTCTCTGTAAGTACTGACTTGTTTGACTTTGAGATGCCATTTCAAAGCCTCCAATTCGGACTGGATCGGATTTCAAGTACTTGCGCGGAAATCCGGTCCAGTCCGCATTGTCGGCTTTGAAATATTACTTAAAATATATATTTTCAGATTTAAATAACAAAGTATCCGATTTAGTGGAGCATTTTTGTAGTAATAGCGTAGCGTCTGGCTGTTATTAAAAGGGAGCTTAAGATCTACGACGGCAACCTAGGACGGGGACGTCGTAAAAGTATGCGGAATAAAAAGAATGAATAGTTTCTATTCCCAAGAGTATCTCAACGCCGTCCTCGTTCTGTTTACAACGCCATTGAGAGCATTTTCACGTCTTTAGGACGACGTTAACTCGCTTAGAGATGAGAGATGTTCCTTAAGACTGACTTAAAGGACATTGGCAACAAAAATAAAATTTGTCTAATATGAAAGAACTCGTAAAATCATAGAGTAACACCTTTTACAACTTTTCCGTATTTTACTTTGTAAATGAGATGGTGTCTGCACGTCAGGTGTGGGGTAGAGAATTTTCACTCATTAAAAAATGTATTATATCTCAGTGATTGCTAAGTTTACAACGTTCATTATCATGGGGAGTTGTTATACGCACATTTTCAAGTAAATTTGTGGAACAAACTTGAAGATGTAACTTATATTTTAATGAGTGAAAATTCTCCACCCCACACCTGACGTCAGACACCATCTCATAACATATCAAACAAACTGAAATATTTCAAAAACGAAGTAAAATACGGAAAAGTTGTAAAAGGTGTTGCTCTATCATTTTACGAGTTCTTGCCAATGTCCTTTAAACACAGACACTACAATCGTTTTAGAAATATTGAAGCGTTTTGGAATCATAAAATAAGTTTTGAGTGTAAAATACGCTAGTCAATCGAATCAATTGGTTTCATTCAAATGCTAAAATTTATATTGCTTTCACTGCCGTCGCCGTCCTAGGTTGCCGTCCTAGATCTTAAGTTCCCTAATAGCTCAAAATGCGGACAAACAAACCAAATTTGACTCACGAATGATTGCAAATAAGCTATTTTCTTTTGTTATGGCCGCAAGAATTATGGGTAAAAGCGGACAACCATGGATACTGACGTCATATCGACGGAGTGCTATTGTATGTGTGTAATTTAGTTTGTACATGTATTCGGGAAATATATTGTTTTATTTGTAATGTTGTAATCACGATACTAGTACTTGTTGGAAGTCAAAACGCGGTAAATTTCGTGGTCGTAGTATATTGATAAAGCGCGGTCGGAATACTTTTTGTAAAGATGTTTATATATCTTCTGAAATAAAGTTCATAAAGTTCAACAATCAATCAGCTGAATTATATACATTAACGTCCGAATTTCTCCTTTTTAGAACTCGTCAATTCCACGGACAGAGCGAAACGGAAGTTCTGGAAGATCGTCAAAACTCGAACCATAACGACGACAACGACAATGATCGAGCGAGAGTTGTTGATCAAGTACATAGACAATGATGGCAATGTTCTTTGTAGAGAAACCACGCACGAGTTTGACGAGCCGACTTACAGCACGAGGGCTGTTGAGAGCGAAGAGACAAAGGAGGAGGTCGAAGATATTCCTCCTCGAAAACTAAGCTCGACAAACAATAAAGAAAATACTGGGAGTAGTCGAAACCAGTCCTCGGGAGACACGACAACTGGCGAGCATGTGAATAATGAAGACCGTCATAAGGACACGCGCTCTTTGTCTGCTGGACGACAGCGCTCTGGTTGCAAGAGCCCTGGGGTTTGCTCAAAAAGTGACCAGAATTTAGGCGAGGGTTCACGTGTGTTAGCTCTGTGGTTTGACAGACACTATTACCCCGGCACCTTGAGGTCAAAGAACGTGGGGGACTCCAGGTGTCGTATCGAGTTCGACGATGGGGATTTGAGGGACATCCAGGAACGAGATATTCTAGTCGTGGACTATCTTCCTCGTGATCAGCCAATAATGGTTCGCGAGCAGCATGGTGATTGCTATGACAACGGCGTCGTCCAGGGCTTCTATCGAACCCGACACGAACGGGGATACAAGGTAGCCAAAGGGGACGGCAAAGTACAAAATTGCCCACGGAGTAGGGTCATCCTAAATGCCGAACAGGCTGCTATTTTTCTTTCGTTACGAAGCTCATTGAACACTAACGATGAAAGTTTAACAGACGAATCGGAGCTGATCAACTCTCCAATATCTTCGGAAAGCTTCACGATACCAGATCAAAGGAACGACGTGCGTTCCTCGTCTCGAACGAGGTCTGCCGATCGAGCAAGTAACTCGAAGACTTCTTGTAACAAAGCTCCTAGCACATCACGTACGTCTCGCGATAATACTGCGAAAACTTCAACAACTTCTGACAAAGCGGCAAATACATCAAGAACCTCTCCCGACAAAAATACAAAACAAAAGAGCGTAAGAACGCATAGTACGTCAGAAACCCCGAAATCTAGGCACAAATCGACATCACAGAAATTGGCGAAGAAGGGACAGACACGTGGTGAAAATTGTGTTAACGAGGACGAAGGGAGACCGGTTGGGAAAGTGCGTCGTCGTCTGTCCTGTGCAATGCAAATGACGGTGGATAAGCAGCGTGCGGTTCCAACACGAACATCGCCAAGAAAGTCCGGGACACACGCACAGGTTGATGACGACAACTTGATATTGCCGACCGATTGCGATCTCTTCCGCGGATATGGTTTCGTCATTACTGGAAGTGACGTAAACTCTGTATCGTATGTTGATGACGATAGTCCCAAGGAGGAAGACAGCACTTTTAGCCGAAACCAAGTTCGTAGGCAGATCGAAGCCGGAGGGGGCATTATTCTTCCGACGTTTCACGAGGACGCTGGCGATAACGTCTCGTATCTTTTGCTCTCCAACTCGTGTCAAACGACGGCGAAATATTTTCACGCTTTGGTGGTCGGAGTGTCGTGTTTGTCCCACGTGTGGCTGCGAGATTGTTGCATTGAGAACAGATTAATAGACTATAAGAACTACTTGCTGCCCGCGGGAAAGGACCTGGTGACGGGAAAGCTGGTTGAACAGGGATGTACAAACGCCTTGATGGGTTTGAAGGTAGGTTGTTCTGTCTCAACACTGTGTCTTGACTTTACGGTTCACTCTCTCACGAATGTTTATGTTGTGCATGCCACGTATTTTTGTGGGAATAGGCAATGAAAATTGTCACAAAAACAAACCCCTGTTTTTCTTAGTCCAATTGAAACGAGCTAATGTTCCTGTTTGAGTATGGCGCGCAGGTTTTTCATCATGCGCTGCCAGGATATGTTCGGGAGTCCTTGGAAGGGGGCCAGAAACGAGCTATACCCATTATTTTTCCAAGAATTCCGTACCATGACAGTTTAGAGCTTTCGCGGGTCTTAATAGTATGAAAACTTTATTGAATTTTTTTATATACTTACAACTGAAAATCTCACTGTTAAAGGTAATTTACAATTGGCTACTTGATATACTATAATGGTTATATATTACACTACACATTTACATAAATATATGATATAAAAAGTAAGATACTAGAAGTTCATTAAATCTGGATTCGTCCAATCCTTGTTTCTAGAACAGAAAACGTAGTATGTCGTCCTTATTGCAATATTAATGATTTTCCTAATGAAATATTTAACATGAGCCTTGTCTAAGTTCAAACGTTCCAACATTTCTATAAAAACCGAAGATTCTTTTTCAAAAACACCGAGTGCACTGATTGAGAGATTTACGAACTTTACCGACTGGAATTTTTTCTTTTGTTCTATGATCATCTCTTTATATTTTGAGTGTTTGCGCTGTATATTTTTTCTTAGGTTAGTCTCATATCCGACGGTTAGTTCGAGTACATACAGAAAATTGTCTTTGGTCAAAATTATTAGATCAGGACGATAGTCATCACCAGTAATAATAGAGGGATTAGAGAATGATGGCAAGTCAGCATAAATGGTTTGAATATATTCTGATGGGAGGTTATTAGCAATAAAATTTAGGATTGAGTCGTGTCTCCAAGTAAAACGATCAAGATAGGAACTGCAGCCAGCAACAACGTGTAACAAAGATTCAGGTTTAAGGCAGAATGAGCATTCAGAAGACGACGAGAGTCCCCATTTTTGAAGATTTTTACGGGTTGGTAGCGAATTGTTTATGTAACGAATGGTGAAGTTGAAAATATTTTTTGGTAGTTTGGATTGACAGGTTGGCCAAATCGAATTTACTTGGGGTAGAGAGAATTTTGAAATGCTGGTGAAGAATGAACCTTGACATTTTAACTGATTTTCCAATTTTTCTTCTTGAGTTTCACGGAATGACTTTATTACTTCTTTTGTCGATGTATATTGATCATATTGAATGTTAGTATGATTAGACGACGATTTCCATAGGTGGGTTATTGATTCATTTGGAGATGATTTCAAAACACTGCGGATGATTGTTTGACACTGTATGAATTTAGTTGATGGGGGGATGATATTAAGACTAAATTTGTTACTGGTTAGGTAAATGTTACTAAGTGATCCAGAAATAGGTACCTCAAGCCATTTTCGAATATATTGTTTGAAAACTGAATCCAGGTTTTCAGAAATCCAGGTCTTTTGAATTGTTGCTATAGTGAGATGCCATGAGAGTTTTGAAAGAACGTAACGACTGTATAGGAGAATCTTGTTTTTCGGATGTAACGGCTTCAGATCTATTTCTTTCATGAGGTCAGTCAGTAGGGAGACTAATTTCGATTTATGTTCATTATTTGTCTTTTCGTAATTAAAGTACCTTCCTAAATAGCAGAATGATTTTCCAATTTCAACAGCCGGAATAAGAGTTTTGTTAATAATTAACTTAGGGATGTATTGAACTGATTTGGTGAGAGCTTTTTTGATGCCAAAGGTGCTACATTTATCTATTCGAATAATCATGTCCGACCATTGACACCAAATTGTAAATCGGTTTAGTAGGTGTTGATTTTCAGATTCTTGGCCGGTGATTACGGCTGCGTCGTCGGCGAATTGGAACCAATGAACTGGGTTGAGAAGTTTATATGAAAAACCAAACTGTTGATATTTCTCAGATTTTATATGCTGGATAAAAGTATTGAAGCATAGGTTAAATAGCAATGGACTGAGGCAATCTCCTTGTAAAACTCCACGACCTACTTCTATAAATGGGGTGTTAAAATCAGATGTGATGATTGATGTTTTAAAGTTCGTGTAGAGACTTTTAATCATGAGTTGAATATGTTCAGGCATGTGATGATAGCCAAGAACAGATTGGATTAGATTATGATGTACTTCACCAAACGCGTTCTTGAGATCAAGGAGGGTTATAACGAGAGATCGCTGCCTTATTCGTGCTTGATTGATTATATAAGCCATTTGTGTTGTGTGTTCAAATGATCCCGATATATGAGGGGTGAAGCCTTTTTGAATTCCGTGTTCGGCAAAGCTATTGGCGAGTAGGTAAGAGAACATTGCATTACGGAGACTTGAAGTGAATACTTTCAGTGGTGCGGATTGAAGAGTTATTGGACGGAAGTTTTCGGGAAGATTAGTATCGTTTTTCTTGTGTATTAATATGGTGCAAGCTTTCTTCCATTCACCAGGAACAGTTCCGGAAAGCCAGACGGCTTCAATTAGTTCGGTTAAATATGTTCGGAGGTATGGACAATGTTTAAAACATATAATGGAGATTTGATCAAGAGGACATGGTGAGCCAGATGTTTTCATTTTACGAATAATGTTTGTTATTTGTTGATAAGTTGGAGGTTCAAGGTTAAATTCGATAATGGGATCGGGTAACATTGGAATCCAACTTGGAATTTGAAATATTTTGTTTGGGTTGATCTTAAAATACTTTGTCTTAAAATACTTTAAACAATCGTCCATATTGAAGGTAGGGAGAATCGATTCGTTGCAATTAATAATTTTCTTCACATATCCCCAGAAATTACGTTCAAAGTATTTGTCGTGGTTGAACGATTCGTCGGTATTATTAGGAACGTTGTCATTAGTTGGGTTAGATTTGAGCTTATTACGCACGAGACGAGAGACATATTTAATTTCGGCAAGATCAGAGTTTGATGATTTAAGTAGTTTCAGTGCTTTCTTCAAGTTCTTTATGCTGTGATTCTTGTATTTATCATTGAGTAAATTATCCGACAGACATTTCACAAGGCCAAAGTTATCAGCAAAGTAGTTGTAGATTGTGTCATTTAGTACTCTAATTGATGTATTTAAATCGTTACTTTTGATTGGTGGATTAGACATTAATGAAAATTTGAAATCTTCGTTGGCCGTTCTGAATTGGTTTTAGGAAGATTTATACCTTTTTTAACTCAGGATACTCGTCATCTTGATTAGTATTGTAGATTGAGGTGCTGTCAATGTCATCTAGGTCTCCATCATAGTCGTTGCTTTCTTCCTGTTCAAATACATTCTCTAGTAGCTCGTGATTTAGCCCCAAGATGACCCGACAACTACGTTGATGCATCTTCATACCTCGAGCTCCTTTACAAACCTTTCCGCAACAACACTTGGTTCCCGACTTTTTAATAACGGCTGTAGTTGGCGAACTGATGACGGGTTCCGCATTTATTCCATGTGATGTACGATGGTTAGAATGAACATTTGAATTACGATCATTAATCTTGTCTTTACAACGCCATTGATGACGACCAAGGGACACAAAATCTTTTCCACAAAATGAACATATAACACAGGACAAAAGTAGACAAATAAAACTTGAACGGATCATAATTAATATTAATGATCCGAAATTCGTAGATTGTAAATCAAGCAAGTAAATTTCGGTTAAACTTTAGACATGTGCAAAACACGTCCTGCTCTGCTCGATGTAATAATAATAATAATAATAATAATAATAATAATAATAATTATAATAATAATAATAATAATAATAATAATAATAATAATAATAATAATAATTTATTTCTATATCGCCGTTTCCTATAGCTCAATGGCGCTTTACAATGCGTTACAAAGTTTTAAACTAATACAGTGTTATACTTGGTGTTAGACTATTAACAAAACCATCAATTTATAAATATTATATAAAACTACTATATATATAACAACTATAAAATTTAAACCACTTAGTCATAAAACTGTTTAAACAAATATGTAATCAAGTAGATAATGCTTAATAAATATTAAGCAAGTAGATAATGATTCACAAGTAGATAATGATTCAAACAAGTAGATAATGATTCAAACAAGTAGATAATGATTCAAACAAGTAGATAATGATTCACTGTTACGAATGGAGTCTGGTAATTCATTCCACAACTTAGCCGCAGCATATGAAAACGAACGTTCACCATAGTTCACTAGTTTTGCTAGAGGTACTGTAAGAAGTCTTTTCGATGATGAACGCAAATTCACTGATGATGTAATCCCTAATGTAACATGGTGCTAGACCATTAAGTGCTTTGTAGGTAACGAGAAGCATTTTATAGATGATACGTTGACTGATGGGGAGCCAATGAAGCTGTCTCATGACAGGAGTTATATGATCAAATTTTCTACTTCTTGTTACCAAATGGGCAGCACAGTTTTGCACTTTTTGTAATCGATCTATAAGGGATTTAGGCAGCCCATATAGTAGAGAATTTCAACTATCTAGTTTAGATGTAATAAAGGCGTGAACTAGAGTTTCAGTGTCAGACGTAGATAGGTAATCTCTTATTCTTGCTACATTACGCAGATGGCAAAAACATGCTTTGCAAGTGTTAGTGATATGTTGATCTAGAGTCATATATTGGTCAAAAGTTACACCAATGTTACAAGCTGAAGTAGTCGGTTGAATCCTGGAATTAGATACATTCATATTTTCTATAGCAGGGCGTGCACGATGGCGTGCATTTATTACTAGCAGCTCCGTCTTGTCTCCATTTAATTTTAGTTTATTACTGACCATCCACGAGTCAATCTCTCTCACACACGCTTCTATTCGCACTAGCGCTCCTGATTGTTCATCTGTAGTTGGCTGAAAAGCTAGATTTAGTTGTGAGTCGTCCGCATAAAAGTGAAGTCCATGACGTCTAATAATATCGCCAAGGGGTGAAGTATATAACAAATACAGTATAGGCCAAGAACTGATCCTTGCGGGACTCCACAGCATAGCTCTTTAACAGCAGATTTATTATTATTATTATTAAATCGATCTTTATTCAGGATGCCAACTTCACTAAAAGTGTTTTTCAGAAAGGTCCTGCTAAGATATAAACTACTAAAAAAAATTATAAATACAGGTATAAAAAACTAAGACTAAAAACTAATACAAGAATAATAGGTAAATATAATAATGTATCAACCTATTTACATTTAAGTAAAAAACGTTTAAAAGTTCTGAAATCTTTCGCTTCCCTAATCTCATTATTCAGTTCATTCCAGTCATTGCTAGCAAAGTTAATACTTGTCCAATGGCCCCAACTATGTTTCGCTACAGACTTTCTAATGTTGGGCTTAGATCTGGTGTTATACTTATGAATATCTTGGCTATATGTTATTTCAAAATCATGTGAAAATAGGTTATTGCGACATTTATAAATAAAAATAGAACGGTTTAAACTTCTCCTATCCTTAAGGTTTTTCCGTGATAACTTGACTAAGGCAGCACTGGCAGATGACCTATAGTCTAAATCTAAAATAATTCGCGCTGCTTTGTTATGTAATATTTGCAAATCTGACATAAGGGTTGAATTCCCTCTATCCCCCCAAATGATATCAGTATAATCGAAGATAGGTAAAATATAGGAATTAAAAAATAATAATCTACAATGTATAGGTAAATAATTCTTGATACGCCTTATAATATAATCAATATGTTCATGCCACGTCAAGTTATTATTTATCATCACACCAAGGTACTTGTACGTCTGGACTTCTTCAAGAGGTACATTTCCAATAGATACAGTCAGGGATGAGGATAGTCTTGCCAAACGTTTACTACCGCCAATAAGCATAAATTTGGACTTTTTGATGTTGATGGTGAGATGGTTCACTTTAAGCCAATTACAGACTCTAGATAAGTCAGAGTTCAGTTTTTGTTGAAGTACATCAGAACATTTTGATGAGCAGTATAAAACGGTATCGTCGGCAAAAAGAGTGACTTGGCAGGTCTCTAAGATGCTCGGCATGTCGTTCACGTATATTAGAAACAATAAGGGACCAAGAATAGATCCTTGTGCTACCCCTATTGATACATGTGATGTATCAGATTGAGCGCTGTTATAAACTGTAACCTGGGAGCGACCAGATAGGTCGCTCAAAAATCCTTTTATCCCGAAGCGTTTTGACATTCGCTCCAGGAAAAGTTCGTGGTCAACTGTGTCAAACGCTGCAGACATATCTAGTAGGAGCAACACTACACATTTCTGATTGTCTATAACAACGAGAATGTCGTTTTGCACTTTTAAGAGGGCTGTTTCTGTACTATGGAAGCGTTTGTATGCTGATTCGAGAGGTTCCTCTAAGTTGTTATTGACCATATGTTCCATCAGTTGACTGGCAACAGCCTTCTCAATTACCTTAGATAGAAATTTCAAATTTGAAATCGGTCTGAAATTTGGATACTCTTCGAAGTCCAGAGAGTCCTTCTTCAGCTTAGGTTTCAGCATGGCTTCTTAAGTTGTGCAGGCATATATCCTAACTGCATGAAGTGACTTGTTAATGATGTCAGTAAGCGTAGGTAGGAGAGTCTTCGTGCAACCTTTAAAAATTGTTGCAGGTATAGGGTCAAGTTCATGATGCGCGCCAGCGACGCTCTAATTTCCTACGTTTTCTTTTAGCTTTACCAATATCCTCATGATACCATGGGGCCAATGGGCGAAGAGTAATAGTTCGTCGTTTTAGCGGGGCATGCTTCTGTAATGTTTCTTTTAGTGTTCTTTCGTACTGATCAATAAGGGCTGGGAGATCACAGTTTCTGTTCAAATTCGACTTTTTCAAGTCATCATTAAAACTATCCATGTTTACGTTACTTAGTTTACGGTACAGAATTTCTGCTCGTTCTAATGGTGGTTTCCCTAACCGTAGCGTACAGTGTATCGCTAAATGATCTGATAACATTGGATCGTGTATTTTAATATTAGTCACCAGTCTTTCTTCGTCCCTTGTTATTATGAAATCCATGGTTTTGCCCTTCTTATGAGTTGGGCCATTTACATGATTCCAATATCTTATTGAATTTAATGGTATCTAAATTGCTAATGTTGTCCACATGGTAGTTAAAATCACCTACTATTAACACGTTGCCAGGTAGAATGATTAACTTAGTAGTATAATATAATATGGTAGTATAATTATGTTCTATTAATTTTTATGTTTTATTAATTTCTTTATTAACCTACTTTACATCTCCGTCCTCGCTGGCGGCGGATTAACCAAGGGGCAACTGGGGCACGTGCCCCCGAGCTCCTGAGGGCCCCGCTCAAATTTGAAACGCAGGGAAAAAACAGACCACAAAAGCAAAAAAATTATTAAAAAAATTAAAAATCTTGAAATATTTTACAGAATGATTATATAGATCATTACATAATTACTATTTACAAAAACTAACATTATAACATTAACATTTAACAATATAGTACTAACAGTTGTGCCGAGACACAAAGTAACTTTCAGACATTTATTTTGCGGGATTTTTGAAGAGCGAAATCTCCAACTACCTAGGTAAAGTCAATTTTCCGAAGGATGTCGCTTTCGATGGACATTAGGGAAAGTACGCTCATCCTCTTTTGCGCCATTGTTGAGCGCAGCTCATTCTTAATAAGCTTTAAAAGGCTTGAAAACGTACGTTCGCCACTACAGTTAGAAACCATAAATAAATTCGCAGAGTGATCACAACATTTGCGAAAGTGGGTGCGAGTCCTTGTTTGACGAGAAGGCGAAACATGTTGAGTTCTTTGCTGGCATCTGTGTCGGTATAACAAGTTTGCTTCACAACTGGAGTTCGCAGCAAATTGTACAAGTTCGTCAGCAAGTAGCTCCTCCAGATCGTTCTTGTACGTATGAACCAATTGTTCAGCGGCTGGTTGGAGTTCCTGTTCATTGAGATCTTCCAACCTCGCGAGGAAACCGAACAACCGACACACATCGCGACTCCTCGCTTCTTCAACAACACTCCAGCTCGTTGTTCCGCGAAACTGCGCGCATATATTCATGCGCCATTGTGATTTACTCATCTGATCACCTTTCAGATGAATGACATTGATGAAGCATTTACTAATGCAACACAGTTGACACAGCACCAACTCATTTATGACCAAAAGACAACCAACAATAAGATACCACTAACTTTCAACATCCCGTATAACACAAATACAACCCACATCGCACGAGTACTCAAAAGACATTGGCACCTAATTGAAGAGGAGCCAACATTAAAAATCTTATGGCCCGATGTGCCACTGGTTGCGTACAAACGAAACAAAAATATCAAAGATATTGTTGTACACAGCCAACTTACAAACAATAACTAAAATAAACGAACAATTGGAAACTAATACGAACAACACTAAGACTGGACAGCAAAAACTAACCAACAACTTCATACAATGCCCATATCGACGCCGACATATCCTACGAAAATACAAGATCAAGATGATGATTATCCAACTGAATCATTCCTATCCATATATCAAGAGAATATACAGAAAAAAGAACAGAATTAGAAACCGGAAGATGTCCTCCAACACTAGCAAAGAGGCCGCCAACAACAGAAACTTGTAAAGAAAATCCTAATAAAATATCAATTATACTATACTAACACATATAAATATATTATACATCTACCGGAACTGGTATTACAAGATTACCCAATCTTAATATTGGACAATTATACGTCTACACATTTTAATTATTCAGAGTATTTTTAAGCATATACTCCTCATATTGACAAATGATTCCTTCAACAGATACTTAAATATTGAACAATCCCGTCCATATATACATTTTTTCAATTAATAAGGGTATTTTTCAGCATATATTGGTATACTATTATACCTAAGTGGTTTTTCATATTACATCTGAATGGACGACAAGGACAAAAATAGTTTGCAGTGTATATACGTTTGATCTCACAATTTATAAATATCTTAAAAATTAAATAGAATCCATTATGTTAACCAAATAATTAAATAGAATTCAATTTATATATACATATATTTATATGTGTGGCCTTCTTACTATGACAACCACAAATCACTTCACGCCCACTTGCATGTCACACCCTTTTTAACATGACGTCACAACAACGTAACCCAACCAATTGCTATAAATACAAGACCCACATAACTAGCCAGTCTTTCACTTGCAAATTGCAATCTCCTTCTTTGGAATTCAACTTTAAAATCGGAATCGAGATGGCTGGACGTTACGGACTACCAATTAACAAGACATTCAGTAAGACTAATTACTTCATCATTATATACTTCATTCGATTTTTATTCATTTAATACTCGTTTTGCTAACAATATACACACATTTTCCTGTCTTTACCATCTTTCTTCATACCAACGATCAAAACATCAACTCCCAGCCCTAAAAAGCCCTCCTGATGAAGACCAAAAGGTCGAAATTCGTCGAGGGTTACTCCCGATATAAAAACACGAACCTACAATATCCTTCTACGCTTCAATTCTTTTTCTCTCATGCAACACAAACCGCACCCATTTTTTCTCAGCCACCAATCCACCATATTGCATAACACTTATCTCGTATTCAATCAGTTTTTCTTTTTGTTCCTACTGTGTTATTCATGTTTACTACACTACAACCGTGTTGGTAATACAACGCCAGTGGAGGTCTAACTACCTATTTTTTATACAAAATATGGAAAGCGAGCAGGCACGCTAACCGAGACAGTAACCTGTCTTGATATTACAATTAGCTAGCTTGCCCACTGGACTAATCACTAGTATGTATAATGCATCTCAAATAATAAATATGCTAAAATTATGAATATGTTTACTGGCTCAAAATGTTATATAACTTCAACGAAATAAAGATTTTGAATTATATTTCTTTAAACTGTTTTATAATAGCTTATAACTTTGATTTACTGCTATGCCTTATACACTGAGAAAAAGGTTAACTGATTTAATGCTTGCTCAAACTGAACCTGTTTGCCGTACTGACCAGATGAATTGTTATTACATGAGCACAGGCCGGCTCGCTTGCCAGAATGACCCTGTTGGCTAGAACTGAATTAGGTCAGCAAACAGGATGGCTCATTTGGCAGGGCAGACTTCTCAGTAAGCCAGCTTGGATACTGAGCGAACTCACCTTTATATAATCAAAGCCGTTGGCCAACACTATGTTATGGGTTTGCAATGATGGAAAATTTAACCACCCCTGCACTGACAGCTGTATCAATATCATGACATGTACCATTGTACATACAACTATAGATTTGTGTATATTGAATTCAAATCGCTGAATTTGCCTACAATGTCTTTCAACAGTAGCCCGAGTTAACGCCTAGCGGGCGTCTTGTTACCTATAAGATGCGAACGTGTTTCTTTTATACAAACTAATCGATTTGAAAATACATTTATCCCTTCATCTTGTATATATGCAATGTTACTAAAAGCAGTGAAATTTAAATTCCTTTAATATTTTATTCTTATATTGTATATAATTTTATTGGCTGTAAATTACCTTTTTTCATCTTGGTCATAGGTACTCTTTCATAATATTTTTTTGTAAAATCTACGCAATTCAGATTTTTTTAATTTGGCTGCCATGCATAGTAATTAGTAAAGCGTCCGTCCGTCCGTCCGTCCGTCCGTCCGTCCGTCCGTCCGTCCGTCCGTCCGTCCGTCCGTCCGTCCGCCCGTCTATAAAGGGAGGGGGTATATATAAAAAACCAGCGAAAAGAGCGTCACGTAATTTGTGCACGGCCCCTAACATCCAAATCTCACTTGAATTTCTTACTTTCAATTTCCTGAAGGTTTATCTTGTGGGCGATAACGATTTCGTAAAAAATTGGACTATAGTCCTCGGCGCTGCTCAATGTGAAATAGTCGACAAACTGCCAACGAACGTCCTCAAAGAGCTTCAATATGGAAACCAGGATTTTTTCAGGTGCGACGTGATGGTTGTGGGAAGTGGGGTCATTTCTCACAGCACTATCCGTAAAGCTAGACTACTTGCTGTTCCAACGGTGACAATACACTGGGTGAAACAGTGTATCCTTACAAGCAAGCGAGTCTCCTTTGACGCTCACCCTGATTTTAGGCACACGGTTAATTAACAAACGAAAGAATTTTAAAGTATATCATGTTTGGGTTTTTGTATATATTTATTAACTTTTTATTGTTTAAAGGAGGTCATTCCATAATCCATATTCTTTTTCTTATCATCAATAAAAAAGTAAACATATATAGTTGAGATACTAATCGTATTCTGAGCTTCGAAAGTACGTCCCATGACCCCATTCTATTGAAATTCGTCTTCAAAGAGCCAACATATTAGTGTTAAGCAACCTAGCTGGCACTGTACTTAGACGTTGAAGAGACCATGAGCTTGACTTTAGCGGGAATTAGCCATTGGGTACATGTTCTGGCATGAGTTTTCAGAATGTTTAGAATCGGGATTAGGCACACGTTTCGAGGGAAACGATACGGTTCAATGCTAAACACGTTGGACGCTTTGACATCACAAGTACAGTGCCAGATTGTTTAGTAGCTTCTAAATGGCAGCATTCACTGTGGAGTATTTTGGCTTTTTTGAAGACTAATTTCAATAGGATGGGATGTACTTTCGAAGCTCAGTATCTAAACTATATGTTTACTTTTTATTGATGATAACATCTTCTACAGTGATCTTTTAGTTTATCAATTAAGAAACTGTGATAAAAAACCCAAACATGAGGTAGGAAAGAGTTAAGAAAAGATCGCAGCATAGTCAATCGAGATATGGTCTGGAAACTCAGCTAAAGTCTTTGTTCTATCTTTTTGTTCGTCTTTATGCAATTTTGTGCACGGTGCACGGTCACTGAACCTATTGTATTTTAGTATAATGAAGCAATCATCCAATAGAATCGTTTGGGTTTAATCGCTCAACCGTGTTGTTTAAATATTAATAAACCTAAAACAAAGGATGTGCACGGTGTAAGGTACGGTTCAACATCAAAACGTATCTCATTATAGTCGCTTTGAAGTTTGCCGATTTTCGAGACCATATCTCGATTGACTATGTCTTTTTACTGTACTGTCTTTTTAAATATCGTTTGTGCGTTTTAGCGCAAATTTGTCGTTTTAGTTAGACATATTAATTGGGGAACAACAGAATGCAAAAGTTACAGAGATGCACGAGTATTTTAAAAAACATTCTAACTAACTTTTAAACCATATCTAGAAGATTTTACAAATTAATCGAATTTTTAAAAATGATTTATTTATAAGTTTTCTGAACTACACAGTAGTGCGTGCAATGCTATTGAAGAAATTCATTTATTTTACCGCGAAGTTCCGAAAGTTAACGTGGTCGTTATACTATTGGATTTTGCAACCATCGTTACCTTCACAGGGAATCGTTACTTTCCAAAGGTCGCTTTCTGCGAAAACGCGTACAAAAAAAACCGGCGTTTAGTCCCTTATCACGCGAGATGCAAGCGGGGATCCTGATCTCGGATCCAGTTTAGATATTTATATATATTCAAGATCAACGGCCATGCGTGGCATCGGAAAATTTGGCCCTGGTAACTAGATATGGTAAATATCTGCATTTGAATTAATATTTAAATTGACCGTAAAAGAAAAGTACGTGTTTTGTCGGGTTATACGCTGAATGAAGATTTGAGTTCAAAAAGATCGTGAAAAGGCAGTGAAAATGCAATATATCGTCGTCGGAAGATGTTAAGTTCGTAAATCAAGTTTTATACGTGGCGTCAAAACTAAAGGTAAACCCGTTTTCGGTTTTTTAAACCTGTTAATCAGTTACAAAGATAGTTTTGCAAACATGTCCAAGTATGTTATTCAGGCTTTTATTTGATGTATAGCATGATTTTCTAGAGTTAGTAGTTGAATTATCTAAAATATTTACTCGGAGTTTGTCAACCAATCCAAGCGTCGTCGCTTTTTTCAAGCTGTTAGCTATCAGTTACAAAAATATTTTTGTAGGTATGTCAGAGGCTGTTAATCAAGCTTTCATTAGATATGTAGAATGAGTTCTTAGAGTTAGTACTTCAAAAGATATTGTGGTCGGAACATTTCACTTTTGGCATGGCGTCATGGCGACTAAAAACAAAACCAAAACGTGAGCCTGTCAATCAGACATCACGAAATCACTCTTTGAAGGGCTTTCGCTCGAAATCGAATAATCCTTACACACGATATACCAATAAATTATGTGCTTTATTGTAATATTGCAGAGTAACAAATGTTAATACAAATTTTGAATGGCAGATTTTATACTTTTATTTAAATTATCCATCACCATTGTTTCACTTTGTCATGCAACCTCATCCACAATGGAATAATTGCAATACTTGATAATTAGCCTATATAGTGAGTACCAGTACTGGTGGTAAGGATGTTAAAATGTACAGATTATAGCTGTGTTTACACTGCAAGTCTACAGGACTAACCAGGACCAACCTGGCTGGATGCCACCTTGGGCCTGGTTTACATTTTACTGACTTTAGTAGTCTAAACATGCACCACACTGGTTATAACAATCAGTGTTTATACGCTCATCTGATGGCATGCTGGTCTGGCCAATGGCTAAGTGTGTTTGTGTAAACACCTTTGTCCTGTATTAGGCCTAGACAATGCCAGTCCTAGGCTTGCAATGTATATATTTACACAGCTTTTGTAGGATATACCTATACTGTATATAGACAGTAGCGAAGTTGGCCATAGTTATGGTCATGCTATGCAAATTTTGAAACGATTTACATATTCAGATCTTTAGAAATGTATTGTCTTCAAAATATGCAGATGTTTATAAATTAGCATAGCATGACCAATTGCTATGGCCAGCTTCGCCACTGTATATAGATACTGTATAATTGGGTAGGTTAACACTCACTGTGTCAGGGGAACACATTAGGGATTAAACAACTGGTATTATCTCACTGACAACAAGCAGCTAAAGGGAATTTCATCTTGAATTAATGATATATTGATGAAATAATTAGATTAAGCAATGTTCTTTGTTGCATATTATGGACTTTTGTCATTTCATCTTTTTGAAATGTGTTACCAGTACTTGAATACCATTGAAATACCGGTACATGTATGCATAATTATATAATATAATAAAATTATATATTAATAAAAGCAACAGAAGTCTTCTAACAGAATAAAAGGTTTATCGAGCTTATCAATATATAGTCAGAGTACAACACTCATTGCAAAACTAAAAAATTAGCTGATATAGAGTATACTGGTGTCTTGTAGTAAGGATGTAAAAAAATACAGACTTTAGCTGTGTTTACATATATTGCAAGTCTATAGGACCAACCTGGGCCTGGCTTACATTTTATTGCTTTAATAGTGTAAACATACACCATACTGGCTATTACGCTCATCTGATATTATGGCATATGCCCTTTTGGCCAATGGCTTAGTGTGTCTGTTTAAATTCACCTTTGTCCTGGATAGTAGGCCTGGACAGTGCCAGTCCTAGGCTTTCAATGTATATTTTTACACAGCTTTTGAAGGATAAATACTGTATAATGTATAATTGGGTAGGTTTAACACTCACTGTGTCAGGGGAACATGTTAGGGATTAAACAAGTGGTATCACCTCACTGACAAGAAGCAGCTGAAAGGAATTTCATCCTGAATTAATATATATATTGGTGAAATAATTAGGTTTAGCAATATCGTTCTTTGTTGTATATTATGGGCTTTTGTCATTTCATTTTTTGAAATTGTGTTACCGGCACTTGAATACCATTGAAATACTGGTACATGAATGTGCATAATTATATAATATTAATAAAAGTTAAGAAACAGAAGTCTTCTAAAAGAATGAAAGATTTATCAGGCTTATCAATTTGGTCTAGGATAAATTTTTGATATCTGCTTATACTAACAATTAGATAATAAGGAACATGCAGATTACATTATTACAGTGGGGTACATGTATCTGCTTATACTGATAATTAGGCAATAAGGAACATGCAGATTACATTATTACAGTAGGGACTGCATGTATGTACTTTGTACAAGCTTATGCAGTCTTTGTACTTTGAGTAAAATTATGAGTATGCCACTGTTACTGTAAACATGCATGTTGAAATTTATTATTAAAACCATAACTGACATAATTAACTTTAATTATGTAATATATAATTAATAAAATTATTATTTAAATTAATTATTAATTTCAATAATCAATGGTTACACAATTGGTTTCTAACCCTGCCTGCGAGATAATTTAGACTTGGCAGACTTTTCCCACTACTGAACAGAAGTTCAGTACACTACCGACAAATTGCACCCAAAAAATAAGCAGTTTGAAAATCTGTTCAGTTTGGCAATATGGAAGCCTCAAACAGTGAGCGGGCGAGGGGTTGTTGCGTACACGTATTTGTAGTCTATATCTGAATAGACCAACGAATATACGGAAACCTATCGCTTGTATTTAAAACAAAGAATGGTTATGTCTTGAACTCATATGTTATAAATATTTTCGCACGATTTTTATTACCGGGAGATTGAAATGCCTTCCTTGAAATGTCAACAACGAATTGGCTATGGTCAAGCTCTTTGCTCTTCGTTCGTGTATGGCTTGCAAACTGGATAGAAGACAGTTGTTCAATCTTAAGGTAAACGGGCTATTAAAGTACCGAGGTCTACTGGCAGGGAAAGCTTGTAAAGAAAGAAAAGAAGCGACGATGGAAATACCAAGAGTTATAATATTTGACCGCCAATGCAAAACATCAGCAAGAACGGCTAATTCATGCGTGACTAATGACTGCTCACCGATCAGCAAAAAAATTCGTTTTATAAATCATAGTGTCCTCAAGAAGTTCCCTTACAAGAAGTCATATAATATTCCAATTATAGTTTCAACCAATATTAGGGCAATCACCAACAAGATTGACGAACTACATCAAGTAATTACAGAGACTTGGTTGTCACCGCAAGTGCCTGATTTAGCTGTAATTATTCCTGGGTTCAATCTATTTCGCAAAGACCGAATTACTGTAATGGGTGGAGGTGTTTGTATATCTACCTCGATAGCATGCACTATACCTTGTAAACGTTTAAATAAATGCGAGCAGGAAGTGAATCAATCTGGATTCTAATGCGACAACATAGCCTGCCAAGAAACATTACATCTATTGTCATGTGTGCATGTAATATATCATTCTACCTCAAACCGCCAACCTGGAAATGTAACCTTCAAGAAAACATTCAGCGAAACTCCTTGACATGTTAAACAAACAACACAACTCATTAATAATTATCACAGGAGATTTCAACCCTTCCTCGACTGGATTAAACTTAAAATATTTGACTCAATCAAATCACCTTAAGCAATCGGTATCCTTTAATACAAGAGATACTGGAATATTAGACTGGTTCTTGACAAATAGACCAAAACTTTTTGAACTTACTCAACTTCAGAAAATATCTTCCTCAGACCACTACACAATCCTAGCTAAACCAACCTTGATACTTCCCAACAAAAAGCCATCTACTCCAATAATTCAAACCAGAGATATGAGGGACAGCGCTTGGCGTGCACTTGGCCGTATGATTACTGAGAAGGATTGGCACGGATTGTTTCAAGCTAATTCCTGTGAAGATAAATATTAATATTAATGGATGAGCTTAAAGAGGCCATTGATCGATCCCTCCCACAAAGAACAGTAAAAATTCACACCACTGATCGCCCGTGGATCATAAAGAAACTCAAGATCTGGATCCGGAAACGCCAAACAGCATTTATACAGCGTGGTAAGGACTCAATTATATATAAGTTCTGGAGAAATAAGATACAACGTGAGATTAAAGTGGCAAAATTCAATTACTACCATCATAAGGTTGATCAACTGGACCATTCTAATAACAGGAAATGGTGAAAACACATTAAATCTCTTACTGGCCAAGACGTTAAACAGGAGTGGTATCATCAGTTCCTGGGAGACAATATTTCTGACATTAAATCGCTTGCGAATCAAGTAAATGACTTTTTCCTGAGCTTGACAGAAGGTTTTTCTCCGCTCCCCCCAGTTGTGCCTACACTAGAGATACCTGTAGAGCTCTGTGTGACTGAGAGAGAAATGTATGAATCGTTATCAAGCCTTAAGATAGATAAAGCAATTGGTCCTGACGAACTACGTAATAGACTTCTAAGAGATTTTGCCCCTGAACTTGCTCCTGTTGTATGTGATATTTATAACCAATATATTCCAGAGCTCCTTAAATCTTCTATAGTTATTCCTGTTCCAAAGATCACTCCACCACAACGTATAGAAAATGATCTTAGACCTATTTCCTTAACGTGCACACTGGCGAAGGTCATGGAAGGGTTTTCATGTCGAAGATTCCTCTCACAACTGGCAGGAAAAATTGACCCTGGCCAGTTTGCACGGAAAGGACACTCGACGAATGATGCACTTATCTATATGCTACAGCCTGTCTATGAAGCCTTAGATGGTGGGAATGCGGGCGCTAGGATATTCTTTGCTGATTTCTCCAAAGGCTTTGATCTCATTGATCACGGAGTACTTATGCAAGAATTGGTTAAACTGGATGTCCATCCTGCACTTATGAATTGGATTGCTTCCTTCCTGTCGAACAGAAAACAGGCTTGAGAATAGGTGACGCTTTGTCCGAGTGGAAATCTCCTAAGGGAGGCATACCACAAGGAACAAAACTAGGCGTTATCCTATTTGCGATAATGACAAATAACCTTCTACGTGATTGGAACCTTAGGACTAAGTTTGTTGATGATACTTCCGCATTGGAAATTCTACCAAGAAATGGCATTAGCCTGCTCAATACGGCCGTGTCTGATATTCATAACTTCGCTATTCAACATAAAATGAAACTAAATCCTATTAAATGCAAGGAGATGGTTATAAACTTCATGCATAATCACAACTTCCTACTCCGACCTATTGTGATCGGTAATAATATAATAGAAAGAGTTAATAACTATAAGATCCTCGGTATAATTCTAAGCAATGATCTCAAATGGAACAATCATGTAGATTATAGCTATAAAAAGTCATGTAAAAAGTTATATTCACTTAGGAAAATATTGAAAGTATATCTTAGTACAATAAGGCCTACTCTTGAGTACGCTGTTCCTATATGGAAAGCTATTCCAGATTTTCTATCATGTAAATTAGAGGCCATCCAAAGAAGAGCCCTCAGTATAATCTTCCCTTTATATAGTTACAATGAGGCGCTCTCAATTTCTAAGATACCTACACTAGAGAATCGATGTTTGCAGATTTGTAAGAAATATATGCTAAAAATGAAGGTTGACACTCATCCTCTACACTTCCTCCTCCCAAGCGTGAGAAATAAAGATACAGTATATAATCTAAGAACACGTTCAAATGACATCCTGCTTTTTGGAAATACAAAGTACTGTAAAACTAAAAGAACAGAGGATTTTTTTACATTTAAGTATTTTAAGTAATCTATAACATTTTAATAAATGTAACATAGTTTTATAGTATAGATGGATGATGTTAATATTATGTAAGTATATGCTCGATAATTCAGTTCCTGTACTGCAAGAGAGTTTTATTAAACGGTATATTATTATTATTATTATTATTATTATTATTATTGAAGACGTATGAATTCAACAAACGATCGAGAATCGTAAATATATTTTAATGCCACAAACAACAAGAATGTTTACTTAAAGCTATTCCGTACTTACATGACTGCTGAATAAACCTTTACTTTCAAAAAGCTTTGAAGAACCAACACAAATAAAACAATCAAAATTTTTTTTTGTCATTCCGCGTAGGTAGCTAGGCCAGCGGATCAATCGGTAGCGGATACCGTTTCTGACTTAGCGCTCATAGCGTGGAAAGCACTAGATAGAATCTACCTTTTTGAAAGTAAAAGTTTATTCAGCACTCATGTAAGTACGGAATAGCTTTAAGTATACATTCTTGTTGTTTGTGGCATTAAAATATATTCTGATTCTCGATCGTTTGTTGATTTCATACGTCTTCAATCTCCCGGTAATATAAATCGCGCGAAAATATTTATAACATATGAGTTCAAGACATAACCATTCTTTCTTTATTTAGTCGTTCATTACGGACATATGCACAAAGGAAAACATGTTGAACATGTATTTTCACTCGGTATTCAGTCCAGCTAAAACAGCACCAGTGTCTCCTGATCCTCCTGAAGCGACCGGTAATACCCCACCATCTATCCAACTTTCGATCTCTGAAGTCACTAAGGTCCTAGAACAACTGGATCCCAAAAAGGCTTGTGGACCTGACGGCATACCCGGGGCATTACTTAAAAATACTACCCAGGAAATTGCACCTTCTCTTTGTCGTCTTTTCAATCTGTCCCTCTCTCTTGGCTCATTCCCTTTAAACTGGAAGCGCGCGAATGTCACCCCTGTTTTTAAAAATGATGATCCCTCCCTCGTCGTGAACTATCGGCCTATCTCACTGTTATGCATTGTCTCAAAAGACTCTAGAACGGTGCGTCTTCAATCATTGCTATCCACATCTTGCTCCCATGTTTTACCACCTGCAGCATGGTTTTCTAAAGGCAGATCAACTGTGACACAACTTCTTGTAGTCTACCACGACATCTTAGAACACCTTGCTAGCGGGAAGGAGGTTGATGCCGTTCATCTGGACCTATCAAAGGCATTTGACAGAGTGCCCCACCATCTGCTCCTAGTCAAGCTTGAGCGATTCGGCATATCTGGATCTCTTCTCAAGTGGTTTAGGAGCTACCTATCAGACAGACAACAGCGTGTGGTCCTTGATGGTACATTTTCAAACTGGCTTCCGGTAACTTCAGGCGTCCCCCAAGCATCTATACTTGGTCCGCTTCTATTTCTTGTATACACAAATGATATGCCAGAATACATCCAAAAGGGCTCGAACTTGGCTCTGTTTGCTGACGACTCGAAGCTATATAGACCAATGAACTTAGAAAGTGCCACACACGGGCTCCAGTCTGATCTCGACTCTCTACAAAAGTGGAGTGTTGACTGGGACATGTCCTTCAACACCTCCAAATGTAAAGTTATGCACATGTCTCGTAAAACATCTCCAGTTTGTAAAAACTATGCCTACCACTCGGAGGAAATTCCTTGGATTGCGTGACTATATCACCGACCTGGGAGTAACTATTACCCAGGACCTATCCTTGTCTAAACATATTGAAGAGACATGCGCAAAGGCAAACAAGTCACTCGGCCTGATCAAAAGAGTCTGTGGCAGAGACCTATCTGATATCAAGACCAGAAAACGGCTCTACTGCTCCCTTGTTCGGCCTCACCTAGAATACTGCTCCAACGTCTGGTCTCCACACACTGTAAAATACCGCCCACTAATTGAAAATGTCCAACGTCGTGCCACAAAGTTCATACTTAACTATCCCTCCCATGTGTTATCCTACAAAGAAAGACTCACTTCACTAGACTTACTTCCCCTTGAACTTAGAGGTGATCAGCCTGACATTGTACTACTTTTTAAATATAGGAATGGTCTAATCAATGTCAACCTCGATAAATAGTTTACACCTACTCGCTCTTCTCACAACACTAAAAAATTTGACTCTAATAATTATCATCCTCTGACAACCCACCCACAAACAAAATTATTTTAGATATTGCTTTTTTTCCACGCACCATCAACCTGTGGAATAGCCTACCTAGTCTACTCAAGTGCTGCATTAGTATTAGTCAATTCAAACATAAGCTAAAGTGTTACTAAAAGGATAATCTCTCATCTTACCAGCCGCCATAGTCAAATGTTTCTCTTTTTTAATTAGTTATTTACTTAGTATTATTAGTCCAGCGTTTTAGTTTCTTTATTAATGTTTTTACTTGTAATCTAGTAAGTATTTTACTATTTCTTAACTTGTTTGGGGGGAAATGTCAATTGGGGCGAAAGCCCTGTTTTTCTCTCCCAGCCACATGTCACTTTTATCTTTTTTTTCTTCTTCTCGTACTTTGTTATTTATGTGTAATTTTAATTTTGTGGCAGTTTGAAAAATGGACAAAAACAAGGCTTAAAAATCAAATTACTTAACAAAATCATGTTTTGACAGCAATTTTGATGGAAATATTTGTAGAATCAATTTGCTTTATTTTGCAACTACAAGATAGAGGAAGTTCTCCTCTTTCCAATGCTGTGAAAATGAGCGAATTTGATTGCAAATTGATGACGTTATGGCAGTTTGAAAAATGGACAAAAACAAGGCTTAAAAAATCAAATTTCTTAAGAAATTCGTGTTTTGACAGCAATTTTGATGGCAATATTTTAAGAATCAATTTGCTTTATTTTGTACCCATTAGATAGAGGAAGTTCTCCTCTTTCCAATGCTGTGAAAATGAGCGAATTTGATTGCAAATTGATGACGTTATCGCAGTTTAAAAAATGGACAAAAACAAGGATTAAAAATCAAATTGCTTAACAAAATCATGTTTTGACAACAATTTTGATGGAAATATTTGTAGAATCAATTTGCTTTATTTTGCAACTACAAGATAGAGGAAGTTCTCCTCTTTCCAATGCTGTGAAAATGAGCGAATTTGGTTGCAAATTGATAACGTTATGACAGTTTGAAAAATGGACAAAAACAAGACTTAAAAATCAAATTGCTTAACAAAATCATGTTTTGACAGCAATTTTGATGGAAATATTTTTAGAATCAATTTACTTTATTTTGTAACTACTAGATAGAGGAAGTTCTCCTGTTTCCAATGCTGTGAAAATGAGCGAATTTGGTTGCAAATTGATGACGTTATGGCAGTTTGAAAAATGGACAAAAACAAGGCTTAACAAAATCATGTTTTGACAGCAATTTTGATGGAAATATTTTTACAATAAATTTGCTTTATTTTGTACCCATTAGATAGAGGAAGTTCTCCTCTTTCCAATGCTGTGAAAATGAGCGAATTTGATTGCAAATTGATGACGTTATGGCAGTTTACAAAATGGACAAAAACAAGGCTTAAAAATCAAATTGCTTAACAAAATCATGTTTTGACAGCAATTTTGATGGAAATATTTTTAGAATCAATTTACTTTATTTTGTAACTACTAGATAGAGGAAGTTCTCCTCTTTCCAATGCTGCGAAAATGAGCGAATTTTGTTGCAAATTGATAACGTTATGACAGTTTGAAAAATGGACAAAAACAAGGCTTAAAAATCAAATTGCTTAACAAAATCATGTTTTGACAGCAATTTTGATGGAAATATTTTTAGAATCAATTTACTTTATTTTGTAACTACTAGATAGAGGAAGTTCTCCTGTTTCCAATGCTGTGAAAATGAGCGAATTTGGTTGCAAATTGATGACGTTATGAAAGTTTGAAAAATGGACAAAAACAAGGCTTAAAAATAAAATTGCTTAACAAAATCGTGTTTTGACAGCAATTTTGATGGAAATATTTGTAGAATCAATTTGCTTTATTTTGTACCCATTAGATAGAGTCCAATGATGTGAAAATGAGCGAATTTGGTTGCAAATTGATGACGTTGTGGCAGTTTGAAAAATGGACAAAAACAAGGCTTAACAAAATCATGTTTTAACAGCAATTTTGATGGAAATATTTTTAGAATCAATTTGCTTTATTTTGTAACCACTAGATAGAGGAAGTTCTCCTCTTTCCAATGCTGTGAAAATGAGCGAATTTGGTTGCAAATTGATGACGTTATGGCAGTTTACAAAATGGACAAAAACAAGGTTTAAAAAATCAAATTTCTTAACAAAATCATGTTTTGACAGCAATTTTGATGGACATATTTTAAGAATCAATTTGCTTTATTTTGCAACTACAAGATAGAGGAAGTTCTCCTCTTTCCAATGTTGTGAAAATGAGCGAATTTGGTTGCAAATTGATAACGTTATGACAGTTTGAAAAATGGACAAAAACAAGGCTTAAAAATCAAATTGCTTAACAAAATCATGTTTTGACAGCAATTTTGATGGAAATATTTTTAGAATCAATTTACTTTATTTTGTAACTACTAGATAGAGGAAGTTCTCCTGTTTCCAATGCTGTGAAAATGAGCGAATTTGGTTGCAAATTGACGACGTTATGGCAGTTTGAAAAATGGACAAAAACAAGGCTTAACAAAATCATGTTTTGACAGCAATTTTGATAGAAATATTTTTACAATAAATTTGCTTTATTTTGTACCCATTAGATAGAGGAAGTTCTCCTCTTTCCAATGCTGTGAAAATGAGCGAATTTGGTTGCAAATTGATGACGTTATGAAAGTTTGAAAAATGGACAAAAACAAGGCTTAAAAATAAAATTGCTTAACAAAATCGTGTTTTGACAGCAATTTTGATGGAAATATTTTTAGAATCAATTTGCTTTATTTTTCAACTACAAGATAGAGGAAGTTCTCCTCTTTCCAATGCTGTGAAAATGAGCGAATTTGGTTGCAAATTGATGACGTTATGGCAGTTTGAAAAATGGACAAAAACAAGGTTTAAAAAATCAAATTTCTTAACAAAATCGTGTTTTGACAGCAATTTTGATGGAAATATTTTAAGAATCAATTTGCTTTATTTTGTACCCATTAGATAGAGGAAGTTATCCTCTTACCAATGCTGTGAAAATGAGCGAATTTGATTGCAAATTGATGACGTTATGGCAGTTTACAAAATGGACAAAAACAAGGCTTAAAAATCAAATTGCTTAACAAAATCATGTTTTGACAGCAATTTTGATGGACATATTTGTAGAATCAATTTGCTTTATTTTGCAACTACAAGATAGAGGAAGTTCTGCTCTTTCCAATGCTGTGAAAATGAGCGAATTTGGTTGCAAATTGATAACGTTATGGCAGTTTGAAAAATGGACAAAAACAAGGTTTAAAAAATCAAATTGCTAAACAAAATCATGTTTTGATAGCAATTTTGATGGAAATATTTGTAGAATCAATTCGCTTTATTTTGTACCCATTAGATAGAGTCCAATGCTGTGAAAATGAGCGAATTTGGTTGCAAATTGATGACGTTGTGGCAGTTTGAAAAATGGACAAAAACAAGGCTTAACAAAATCATGTTTTGACAGCAATTTTGATGGAAATATTTTTAGAATCAATTCGCTTTATTTTGTAACTACTAGATAGAGGAAGTTCTCCTGTTTCCAATGCTGTGAAAATGAGCGAATTTGGTTGCAAATTGACGACGTTATGGCAGTTTGAAAAATGGACAAAAACAAGGCTGAACAAAATCATGTTTTGACACCAATTATGATGGAAATATTTTTACAATAAATTTGCTTTATTTTGTACCCATTAGATAGAGGAAGTTCTCCTCTTTCCAATGCTGTGAAAATGAGCGAATTTGGTTGCAAATTGATGACGTTATGAAAGTTTGAAAAATGGACAAAAACAAGGCTTAAAAATAAAATTGCTTAACAAAATCGTGTTTTGACAGCAATTTTGATGGAAATATTTTTAGAATCAATTTGCTTTATTTTGCAACTACAAGATAGAGGAAGTTCTCCTCTTTCCAATGCTGTGAAAATGAGCGAATTTGACTGCAAATTGATGACGTTATGGCAGTTTGAAAAATGGACAAAAACAAGGCTTAAAAATCAAATTGCTTAACAAAATCGTGTTTTGACAGCAATTTTGATGGAAATATTTTTAGAATCAATTTGCTTTATTTTGTACCCATTAGATAGAGGAAGTTATCCTCTTTCCAATGCTGTGCAAATGAGCGAATTTGATTGCAAATTGATGACGTTATGGCAGTTTGAAAAATGGACAAAAACAAGGCTTAAAAATAAAATTGCTTAACAAAATCGTGTTTTGACAGCAATTTTGATGGAAATATTTTTAGAATCAATTTGCTTTATTTTGCAACTACAAGATAGAGGAAGTTCTCCTCTTTCCAATGCTGTGAAAATGAGCGAATTTGATAGCAAATTGATGACGTTATGGCAGTTTGAAAAATGGACAAAAACAAGGCTTAAAAATAAAATTGCTTAACAAAATCGTGTTTTGACAGCAATTTTGATGGAAATATTTTTAGAATCAATTTGCTTTATTTTGCACCATTAGATAGAGGAAGTTATCCTCTTTCCAATGCTGCGAAAATGAACGAATTTGATAGCAAATTGATGACGTTATGGCAGTTTGAAAAATGGACAAAAACAAGGCTTAAAAATCAAATTGCTTAACAAAATCGTGTTTTGACAGCAATTTTGATGGAAATATTTTTAGAATCAATTTGCTTTATTTTGTACCCATTAGATAGAGGAAGTTATCCTCTTTCCAATGCTGTGCAAATGAGCGAATTTGGTTGTAAATTGATGACGTTATGAAAGTTTGAAAAATGGACAAAAACAAGGTTTAAAAAATCAAATTTCTTAACAAAATCGTGTTTTGACAGCAATTTTGATGGAAATATTTTTAGAATCAATTTGCTTTATTTTACACCATTAGATAGAGGAAGTTCTCCTCTTTCCAATGCTGTGAAAATGAGCGAATTTGATTGCAAATTGATGACGTTATGAAAGTTTGAAAAATGGACAAAAACAAGGCTTAAAAATCAAATTGCTTAACAAAATCGTGTTTTGACAGCAATTTTGATGGAAATATTTTTAGAATCAATTTGCTTTATTTTGTACCATTAGATAGAGGAAGTTATCCTCTTTCCAATGCTGCGAAAATGAGCGAATTTGAAAGCAAATTGATGACGTTATGGCAGTTTGAAAAATGGACAAAAACAAGGCTTAAAAAATCAAATTGCTAAACAAAATCATGTTTTGACAGCAATTTTGATGGAAATATTTGTAGAATCAATTTGCTTTATTTTGTACCTATTAGATAGAGGAGCTCTTTCCAATGCTGTGAAAATGAGCGAATTTGGTTGCAAATTGATGACGTTATGAAAGTTTGAAAAATGGTCAAAAACAGGCTTAAAAATCAAATTGCTTAACAAAATCGTGTTTTGACAGCAATTTTGATGGAAATATTTTTAGAATCAATTTGCTTTATTTTACTACATTAGATAGAGGAAGTTATCCTCTTTCCAATGCTGTGCAAATGAGCGAATTTGATTACAAATTGATGACGTTATGGCAGTTTGAAAAATGGACAAAAACAAGGTTTAAAAAATCAAATTGCTAAACAAAATCATGTTTTGACAGCAATTTTGATGGAAATATTTGTAGAATCAATTTGCTTTATTTTGTACCGATTAGATAGAGGAAGTTATCCTCTTTCCAATGCTGTGCAAATGACCGAATTTAGTTGCAAATTGATGACGTTATGGCAGTTTGAAAAATGGACAAAAACAAGGCTTAACAAAATCATGTTTTGACTGCAATTTTGATGGAAATATTTTTACAATAAATTTGCATTATTTTGTACCATTAGATAGAGGAAGTTATACTCTTTCCAATGCTGCGAAAATGAGCGTATTTGATTGCAAATTGATGACGTTATGGCAGTTTGAATAATGGACAAAGACAAGGTTTAAAAAATCAAATTGCTAAACAAAATCATGTTTTGACAGCAATTTTGATGGAAATATTTATACAATAAATTTGCATTATTTTACACCATTAGATAGAGGAAGTTCTCCTCTTTCCAATGCTGTGAAAATGAGCGAATTTGGTTGCAAATTGATGACGTTATGGTAGTTTGAAAAATGGACAAAAACAAGGTTTAAATTTGGTTGCAAATTGATGACGTTATGGTAGTTTGAAAAATGGACAAAAACAAGGTTTAAAAAATCAAATTTCTTAACAAAATCGTGTTTTGACAGCAATTTTGATGGAAATATTTTTAGAATCAATTTGCTTTATTTTGTAACTACTAGATAGAGGAAGTTCTCCTGTTTCCAATGCTGTGCAAATGAGCGAATTTGGTTGCAAATTGATGACGTTATGGCAGTTTGAAAAATGGACAAAAACAAGGCTTAACAAAATCATGTTTTGACAGCAATTTTGATGGAAATATTTTTAGAATCAATTTGCTTTATTTTGTACCCATTAGATAGAGGAAGTTCTCCTCTTTCCAATGCTGTGAAAATGAGCGAATTTGTTTGCAAATTGATGACGTTGAGCAGTTTGAAAAATGGACAAAAACAAGGCTTAACAAAATCATGTTTTGACAGCAATTTTGATGGAAATATTTTTAGAATCAATTTGCTTTATTTTGTAACTACTAGATAGAGGAAGTTGTCCTCTTTCCAATGCTGTGAAAATGAGCGAATTTGGTTGCAAATTGATGACGATATGGCAGTTTGAAAAATGGACAAAAACAAGGTTTAAAAAATCAAATTTCTTAACAAAATCGTGTTTTGACAGCAATTTTGATGGAAATATTTTAAGAATCAATTTGCTTTATTTTGTACCCATTAGATAGAGGAAGTTCTCCTCTTTCCAATGCTGTGAAAATGAGCGAATTTGACTGCAAATTGATGACGTTATGGCAGTTTGAAAAATGGACAAAAACAAGGCTTAAAAATCAAATTGCTTAACAAAATCGTGTTTTGACAGCAATTTTGATGGAAATATTTTTAGAATCAATTTGCTTTATTTTGTACCCATTAGATAGAGGAAGTTATCCTCTTTCCAATGCTGTGAAAATGAGCGAATTTGATTGCAAATTGATGACGTTATGGCAGTTTGAAAAATGGACAAAAACAAGGCTTAAAAATCAAATTGCTTAACAAAATCGTGTTTTGACAGCAATTTTGATGGAAATATTTTTAGAATCAATTTGCTTTATTTTGTACCCATTAGATAGAGGAAGTTCTCCTCTTTCCAATGCTGTGAAAATGAGCGAATTTGGTTGCAAATTGATGACGTTGTGGCAGTTTGAAAAATGGACAAAAACAAGGCTTAACAAAATCATGTTTTGACAGCAATTTTGATGGAAATATTTTTGGAATAAATTTGCTTTATTTTGTAACTACTAGATAGAGGAAGTTATCCTCTTTCCAATGCTGTGAAAATGAGCGAATTTGGTTGCAAATTGATGACGTTATGAAAGTTTGAAAAATGGACAAAAACAAGGTTTAAAAAATCAAATTTCTTAACAAAATCGTGTTTTGACAGCAATTTTGATGGAAATATTTTTAGAATCAATTTGCTTTATTTTGTACCCATTAGATAGAGGAAGTTCTGTTCTTTCCAATGCTGTGAAAATCAGCGAGTTGGGTCGCAAATTGATGACGTTATTGCAGTTTCAAAAATGTACAAAAACAAGGCTTAAAAAATCAAATTGCTTAATAAAATCATGTTTTGATGGCAATTTTGATGGAAATATTTTTGGTATCAATTTGCTTTATTTTATATGTATTAGATAGAGGAAGTTCTCCTCTTTCTAATGCTGTGAAAATGAGCGAGTTTGGTTGCAAATTGATGAGGTTATGGTAGTTTGAATAATGGACAAAAACAAGGATTAAAAATCAAATTGCTTAACAAAATCATGTTTTGACAGCAATTTTGATGGAAATATTTTTAGAATCAATTTGCTTTATTTTACAACATTAGATAGAGGAAGTTATCCTCTTTCCAATGCTGTGAAAATGAGCGAATTTGATTGCAAATTGATGACGTTATGGCAGTTTGAAAAATGGACAAAAACAAGGTTTAAAAAATCAAATTGCTTAACAAAATCATGTTTTGACAGCAATTTTGATGGAAATATTTGTAGAATCAATTTGCTTTATTTTGTACCCATTAGATAGAGTCCAATGCTGTGCAAATGAGCGAATTTGGTTGCAAATTGATGACGTTATGGCAGTTTGAAAAAATGGACAAAAACAAGGCTTAACAAAATCATGTTTTGACAGCAATTTTGATGGAAATATTTTTAGAATCAATTTGCTTTATTTTGTACCCATTAGATAGAGGAAGTTATCCTCTTTCCAATGCTGTGAAAATGAGCGAATTTGATTGCAAATTGATGACGTTATGGCAGTTTGAAAAATGGACAAAAACAAGGTTTAAAAAATCAAATTGCTAAACAAAATCATGTTTTGACAGCAATTTTGATGGAAATATTTTTAGAATCAATTTGCTTTATTTTACACCATTAGATAGAGGAAGTTCTCCTCTTTCCAATGCTGTGAAAATGAGCGAATTTGGTTGCAAATTGATGACGTTATGGTAGTTTGAAAAATGGACAAAAACAAGGCTTAAAAAATCAAATTTCTTAACAAGATCGTGTTTTAGAATTTGGTTGCAATGATGACGTTATGGTAGTTTGAAAAATGGACAAAAACAAGGCTTAGAAAATCAAATTTCTTAACAAAATCGTGTTTTGACAGCAATTTTGATGGAAATATTTTTAGAATCAATTTGCTTTATTTTGTAACTACTAGATAGAGGAAGTTCTCCTCTTTCCAATGCCGTGAAAATGAGCGAATTTGGTTGCAAATTGATGACGTTGTGCCTGTTTGAAAAATGGACAAAAACAAGGCTTAACAAAATCATGTTTTGACAGCAATTTTGATGGAAATATTTTTAGAATCAATTTGCTTTATTTTGTACCCATTAGATAGAGTCCAATGCTGTGAAAATCAGCGAATTTGGTTGCAAATTGATGACGTTGTGGCAGTTTGAAAAATGGACAAAAACAAGGCTTAACAAAATCATGTTTTGACAGCAATTTTGATGGAAATATGTTTAGAATCAATTTGCTTTATTTTGTAACTACTAGATAGAGGAAGTTCTCCTCTTTCCAATGCTGTGAAAATGAGCGAATTTGGTTGCAAATTGATGACGTTATGGCAGTTTGAAAAATGGACAAAAACAAGGTTTAAAAAATCAAATTTCTTAACAAAATCGTGTTTTGACAGCAATTTTGATGGAAATATTTTTAGAATCAATTTGCTTTATTTTGTACCCATTAGATAGAGGAAGTTATCCTCTTTCCAATGCTGTGAAAATGAGCGAATTTGATTGCAAATTGATGACGTTATGGCAGTTTGAAAAATGGACAAAAACAAGGCTTAAAAATCAAATTGCTTTAACAAAAATCATGTTTTGACAGCAATTTTGATGGAAATATTTTTAGAATCAATTTGCTTTATTTTGTACCCATTAGATAGATTCCCAATGCTGTGAAAATGAGCGAATTTGATTGCAAATTGATGACGTTATGGCAGTTTGAAAAATGGACAAAAACAAGGCTTAACAAAATCATGTTTTGACAGCAATTTTGATGGAAATATTTTTAGAATCAATTTGCTTTATTTTGTACCCATTAGATAGAGGAAGTTCTTCCTCTTTCCAATGCTGTGAAAATGAGCGAATTTGGTTGCAAATTGATGACGTTATGAAAGTTTGAAAAATGGACAAAAACAAGGTTTAAAAATCAAATTGCTTAACAAAATCATGTTTTGACAGCAATTTTGATGGAAATAATTTTAGAATCAATTTGCTTTATTTTGTAACTACTAGATAGAGGAAGTTCTCCTGTTTCCAATGCTGTGAAAATGAGCGAATTTGGTTGCAAATTGATGACGTTATGGCAGTTTAAAAAATGGACAAAAACAAGGCTTAACAAAATCATGTTTTGACAGCAATTTTGATGGAAATATTTGTAGAATCAATTTGCTTTATTTTGTACCCATTAGATAGAGGAAGTTATCCTCTTTCCAATGCTGTGAAAATGAGCGAATTTGACTGCAAATTGATGACGTTATGGCAGTTTGAAAAATGGACAAAAACAAGGCTTAAAAATAAAATTGCTTAACAAAATCGTGTTTTGACAGCAATTTTGATGGAAATATTTTTAGAATCAATTTGCTTTATTTTGCAACTACAAGATAGAGGAAGTTCTCCTCTTTCCAATGCTGTGAAAATGAGCGAATTTGGTTGTAAATTGATGACGTTATGAAAGTTTGAAAAATGGACAAAAACAAGGTTTAAAAAATCAAATTTCTTAACAAAATCGTGTTTTGACAGCAATTTTGATGGAAATATTTTTAGAATCAATTTGCTTTATTTTGTACCCATTACATAGAGGAAGTTATCCTCTTTCCAATGCTGTGAAAATGAGCGAATTTGATTGCAAATTGATGACGTTATGGCAGTTTGAAAAATGGACAAAAACAAGGCTTAAAAATCAAATTGCTTAACAAAATCGTGTTTTGACAGCAATTTTGATGGAAATATTTTTAGAATCAATTTGCTTTATTTTGTACCCATTAGATAGAGGAAGTTCTCCTCTTTCCAATGCTGTGCAAATGAGCGAATTTGGTTGCAAATTGATGACGTTATGGCAGTTTGAAAAATGGACAAAAACAAGGCTTAACAAAATCATGTTTTGACAGCAATTTTGATGGAAATATTTTTACAATAAATTTGCATTATTTTGTACCCATTAGATAGAGGAAGTTCTTCTCTTTCCAATGCTGTGAAAATGAGCGAATGTGGTTGCAAATTGATGACGTTATGAAAGTTTGAAAAATGGACAAAAACAAGGTTTAAAAATCAAATTGCTTAACAAAATCATGTTTTGACAGCAATTTTGATGGAAATATTTTTAGAATCAATTTACTTTATTTTGTAACTACTAGATAGAGGAAGTTCTCCTGTTTCCAATGCTGTGAAAATGAGCGAATTTGGTTGCAAATTGATGACGTTATGGCAGTTTAAAAAATGGACAAAAACAAGGCTTAACAAAATCATGTTTTGACAGCAATTTTGATAGAAATATTTGTAGCATCAATTTGCTTTATTTTGTACCCATTAGATAGAGGAAGTTCTCCTCTTTCCAATGCTGTGAAAATGAGCGAATTTGGTTGCAAATTGATGACGTTGTGCAGTTTGAAAAATGGACAAAAACAAGGCTTAACAAAATCATGTTTTGACAGCAATTTTGATGGAAATATTTTTGGAATCAATTTGCTTTATTTTGTAACTACTAGATAGAGGAAGTTATCCTCTTTCCAATGCTGTGAAAATGAGCGAATTTGGTTGCAAATTGATGACGTTATGGTAGTTTGAAAAATGGACAAAAACAAGGTTTAAAAAATCAAATTTCTTAACAAAATCGTGTTTTGACAGCAATTTTGATGGAAATATTTTTAGAATCAATTTGCTTTATTTTGTACCCATTACATAGAGGAAGTTATCCTCTTTCCAATGCTGCAAAAATGAACGAATTTGATTACAAATTGATGACGTTATGGCAGTTTGAAAAATGGACAAAAACAAGGTTTAAAAAATCAAATTGCTAAACAAAATCATGTTTTGACAGCAATTTTGATGGAAATTTTTAGAATCAATTTGCTTTATTTTGTACCCATTATATAGAGTCCAATGCTGTGCAAATGAGCGAATTTGGTTGCAAATTGATGACGTTATGGCAGTTTGAAAAATGGACAAAAACAAGGCTTAAAAATAAAATTGCTTAACAAAATCGTGTTTTGACAGCAATTTTGATGGAAATATTTCTAGAATCAATTTGCTTTATTTTGCAACTACAAGATAGAGGAAGTTCTCCTCTTTCCAATGCTGTGAAAATGAGCGAATTTGGTTGCAAATTGATGACGTTATGGCAGTTTGAAAAATGGACAAAAACAAGGTTTAAAAAATCAAATTTCTTAACAAAATCGTGTTTTGACAGCAATTTTGATGGAAATATTTTAAGAATCAATTTGCTTTATTTTGTACCCATTAGATAGAGGAAGTTATCCTCTTTCCAATGCTGTGAAAATGAGCGAATTTGATTGCAAATTGATGACGTTATCGCAGTTTAAAAAATGGACAAAAACAAGGCTTAAAAATCAAATTGCTTAACAAAATCATGTTTTGACAGCAATTTTGATGGAAATATTTGTAGAATCAATTTGCTTTATTTTGTACCCATTAGATAGAGGAAGTTATCCTCTTTCCAATGCTGTGAAAATGAGCGAATTTGGTTGCAAATTGATGACGTTGTGGCAGTTTGAAAAATGGACAAAAACAAGGCTTAACAAAATCATGTTTTGACAGCAATTTTGATGGAAATATTTTTAGAATCAATTTGCTTTATTTTGTAACTACTAGATAGAGGAAGTTCTCCTCTTTCCAATGCTGTGAAAATGAGCGAATTTGGTTGCAAATTGATGACGTTATGGCAGTTTGAAAAATGGACAAAAACAAGGTTTAAAAAATCAAATTTCTTAACAAAATCGTGTTTTGACAGCAATTTTGATGGAAATATTTTAAGAATCAATTTGCTTTATTTTGTACCCATTAGATAGAGGAAGTTATCCTCTTTCCAATGCTGTGAAAATGAGCGAATTTGATTGCAAATTGATGACGTTATCGCAGTTTAAAAATGGACAAAAACAAGGCTTAAAAATCAAATTGCTTAACAAAATCATGTTTTGACAGCAATTTTGATGGAAATATTTTTAGAATCAATTTACTTTATTTTGTAACTACTAGATAGAGGAAGTTCTCCTGTTTCCAATGCTGTGAAAATGAGCGAATTTGGTTGCACATTGATGACGTTATGGCAGTTTGAAAAATGGCCAAAAACAAGGCTTAACAAAATCATGTTTTGACAGCAATTTAATGGAAATATTTTTAGAATCAATTTGCGTTATTTTGTACCATTAGATAGAGGAAGTTATCCTCTTTCCAATGCTGTGAAAATGAGCGAATTTGGTTGCAAATTGATGACGTTATGAAAGTTTGAAAAATGGACAAAAACAAGGCTTAAAAATAAAATTGCTTAACAAAATCGTGTTTTGACAGCAATTTTGATGGAAATATTTGTAGAATCAATTTGCTTTATTTTGTACCCATTAGATAGAGGAAGTTATCCTCTTTCCAATGCTGTGCAAATGAGCGAATTTGATTGCAAATTGATGACGTTATGGCAGTTTGAAAAATGGACAAAAACAAGGTTTAAAAAATCAAATTGCTAAACAAAATCATGTTTTGACAGCGATTTTGATGGAAATATTTGTAGAATCAATTTGCTTTATTTTGTACCCATTAGATAGAGTCCAATGCTGTGCAAATGAGCGAATTTGGTTGCAAATTGATGACGTTATGAAAGTTTGAAAAATGGACAAAAACAAGGCTTAAAAATCAAATTGCTTAACAAAATCGTGTTTTGACAGCAATTTTGATGGAAATATTTTTAGAATCAATTTACTTTATTTTACACCATTAGATAGAGGAAGTTCTCCTCTTTCCAATGCTGTGAAAATGAGCGAATTTGGTTGCAAATTGATGACGTTATGAAAGTTTGAAAAATGGACAAAAACAAGGCTTAAAAATCAAATTGCTTAACAAAATCGTGTTTTGACAGCAATTTTGATGGAAATATTTTTTTGATAGCAAATTGATGACGTTATGGCAGTTTGAAAAATGGACAAAAACAAGGTTTAAAAAATCAAATTCCTAAACAAAATCATGTTTTGACAGCAATTTTGATGGAAATATTTGTAGAATCAATTTGCTTTATTTTGTACCTACAAGATAGAGGAAGTTCTCCTCTTTCCAATGCTGTGAAAATGAGCGAATTTGGTTGCAAATTGATGACGTTATGAAAGTTTGAAAAATGGACAAAAACAAGGCTTAAAAATCAAATTTCTTAACAAAATCGTGTTTTGACAGCAATTTTGATGGAAATATTTTAAGAATCAATTTGCTTTATTTTGTACACCATTAGATAGAGGAAGTTATCCTCTTTCCAATGCTGTGAAAATGAGCGAATTTGATTGCAAATTGATGACGTTATGGCAGTTTGAAAAATGGACAAAAACAAGGTTTAAAAAATCAACTTGCTAAACAAAATCATGTTTTGACAGCAATTTTGATGGAAATATTTGTAGAATCAATTTGCTTTATTTTGTACCCATTAGATAGAGGAAGTTCTCCTCTTTCCAATGCTGTGCAAATGAGCGAATTTGGTTGCAAATTGATGACGTTATGGCAGTTTGAAAAATGGTACAAAAACAAGGCTTAAAAATCAAATTGCTTAACAAAATCGTGTTTTGACAGCAATTTTGATGGAAATATTTTTAGAATCAATTTGCTTTATTTTGTACACCATTAGATAGAGGAAGTTCTCCTCTTTCCAATGCTGTGAAAATGAGCGAATTTGGTTGCAAATTGATGACGTTATGGAAGTTTGAAAAATGGACAAAAACAAGGCTTAAAAAAATTGCTTAACAAAATCGTGTTTTGACAGCAATTTTGATGGAAATATTTTTAGAATCAATTTGCTTTATTTTGTACCATTAGATAGAGGAAGTTATACTCTTTCCAATGCTGTGAAAATTAGCGAATTTGAAAGCAAATTGATGACGTTATGGCAGTTTGAAAAATGGACAAAAACAAGGTTTAAAAAATCAAATTCCTAAACAAAATCATGTTTTGACAGCAATTTTGATGGAAATATTTTTAGAATCAATTTGCTTTATTTTGTAACTACTAGATAGAGGAAGTTCTCCTCTTTCCAATGCTGTGAAAATGAGCGAATTTGGTTGCAAATTGATGACGTTATGGCAGTTTGAAAAATGGACAAAAACAAGGTTTAAAAAAAAATCAAATTGCTTAACAAAATCATGTTTTGGCAGCAATTTTGATGGAAATATTTTTACAATCAATTTGCTTTATTTTGTACTCATTAGATAGAGGAAGTTCTCCTCTTTCCAATGCTGTGAAAATGAGCGAATTTGGTTGCAAATTGATGACGTTATGAAAGTTTGAAAAATGGACAAAAACAAGGCTTAAAAATCAAATTGCTTAACAAAATCGTGTTTTGACAGCAATTTTGATGGAAATATTTTTAGAATCAATTTGCTTTATTTTGTACCATTAGATAGAGGAAGTTATCCTCTTTCCAATGCTGTGAAAATGAGCGAATTTGATAGCAAATTGATGACGTTATGGCAGTTTGAAAAATGGACAAAAACAAGGTTTAAAAAATCAAATTGCTAAACAAAATCGTGTTTTGACAGCAATTTTGATGGAAATATTTTAGAATCAATTTGCTTTATTTTGTACCCATTAGATAGAGGAAGTTATCCTCTTTCCAATGCTGTGCAAATGAGCGAATTTGGTTGCAAATTGATGACGTTATGGCAGTTTGAAAAATGGACAAAAACAAGGCTTAAAAATCAAATTGCTTAACAAAATCGTGTTTTGACAGCAATTTTGATGGAAATATTTTTAGAATCAATTTGCTTTATTTTGCAACTACTAGATAGAGGAAGTTCTCCTGTTTCCAATGCTGTGAAAATGAGCGAATTTGGATGCAAATTGATGACGTTATGGCAGTTTGAAAAATGGACAAAAACAAGGATTAAAAAATCAAATTTCTTAACAAAATCGTATTTTGATAGCAATTTTGATGGAAATATTTTTTGAATCAATTTGCTTTATTTTGTACCCATTAGATAGAGGAAGTTATCCTCTTTCCAATGCTGTGAAAATTAGCGAATTTGATTGCAAATTAATGACGTTATGGCAGTTTGAAAAATGGACAAAAACAAGGCTTAAAAATGAAATCGCTTTACAAAATCATGTTTTGACAGCAATTTTGATGGAAATATTTTTAGAATCAATTTGCTTTATTTTGCAACTACAAGATAGAGGAAGTTCTCCTCTTTCCAATGCTGTGAAAATGAGCGAATTTGGTTGCAAATTGATAACGTTATGACAGTTTGAAAAATGGACAAAAACAAGGTTTAAAAATCAAATTGCTTAAAGTGCACCTAACCCCAAAATTTTTTTTTAGCGATATCAAATATCGGTGCGATTTACAGCATTTCAGTGAAAACATTTTTCAATTTAGGCAAATTGTTCGATTTTTATGGCCTTTTGAATTTAGTTTTTGATGGCCCAGCGCCGTCATGATTTTTGACAACCAGGAGCCTGGATCTAGCACGTTTTCTGACGTCCGCAAGGTAGTCCGAAATATTGAAAACAAAGATGCATCTAAACAGACTCACTATTCGTCTATTCCTGACTTCTCGACTGGTTAGTTTGAATCTTTAGGCGCTACAGCATGAATGGTTGGTATACACAAATCCCGAGATCACCACTCTTTAATTTCGGATAATTTGGCTTCGTTGGACAGGCAAGATGGAAAACCTTCGCTCGTATTAAATCTTCGGGCATTTATCCATGATTCAAGTGAGCTGAACATATAGTCGAAGCATTTCGAAGGTTCGAAGACCCGTTTTGCCTTCGCGAAGTCAACCCAGGTTCTCTTTCTTTTCTTTGCTAGGTTAATCGTGGTCGAATTTATTTTCAACGTTTGACTTTGGGCAGCGTGCGAAGATATGTTCTTACCGTATGTTGTGTAATATCTGATGTCGGGTTTGACTAAAAATTGACATGAAACAGTGTGGCACGAAAATTTGATGTGGGCGCTGATCATAAACCGGAATATTTTTAAATGACCTTACTAAAGTCACTGGTAAACCTCTATTATCCATCTCAAGCTGGGTCAACAATGCTCAAGGCTGATTAACAAGCGAATCGAGAAAGTATAGACGTTCTGCAATCTAACAAAATATTTTGTGATAAGGAACAGTGTGAAAATTATACCTGAACATAGGCACAATAACAATTGACAGTTACACAACTGTTACCATCTTTTGATCAGCAAACGAACGCAGTATTCAATGTAGACAGGCCGAATGTTTATCTAGAATCATGCTTATTTACTCGTTCCAGACTCCTCGTAGCCACGGAAGTGGTCTCTTTTGCCATCTTTAAACTGCCATAAAAAAATGAGGATTTTGAAATTAATTTTGTTTTCGCAGAAATACTAGAAATCATATAAATATTTGAATCGCTAAAAAAAAATTCTTAACAAAATCGTGTTTTGACAGCAATTTTGATGGAAATATTTTTAGAATCAATTTACTTTATTTTGTAACTACTAGATAGAGGAAGTTCTCCTGTTTCCAATGCTGTGAAAATGAGCGAATTTGGTTGCAAATTGATGACGTTATGGCAGTTTGAAAAATGGACAAAAACAAGGCTTAACAAAATCATGTTTTGACAGCAATTTTGATAGAAATATTTATAGCATCAATTTGCTTTATTTTGTACCCATTAGATAGATTCCAATGCCGTGAAAATGAGCGAATTTGGTAGCAAATTGATGATGTTGTGCCAGTTTGAAAAATGGACAAAAACAAGGCTTAACAAAATCATGTTTTGACAGCAATTTTGATAGAAATATTTTTAGAATAAATTTGCTTTATTTTGTAACTACTAGATAGAGGAAGTTCTCCTCTTTCCAATGCTGTGAAAATTAGCGAATTTGATTGCAAATTAATGACGTTATGGCAGTTTGAAAAATGGACAAAAACAAGGCTTAAAAAATGAAATTGCTTTGCAAAATCATGTTTTGACAGCAATTTTGATGGAAATATTTTTAGAATCAATTTGCTTTATTTTGCAACTACAAGATAGAGGAAGTTCTCCTCTTTCCTATGCTGTGAAAATGAGCGAATTTGGTTGCAAATTGATAACGTTATGGCAGTTTGAAAAATGGACAAAGACAAGGCTTAAAAATCAAATTGCTTAACAAAATCATGTTTTGACAGCAATTTTGATGGAAATATTTTTGGAATCAATTTACTTTATTTTGTACCCATTAGATAGAGGAAGTTATCCTCTTTCCAATGCTGTGAAAATGAGCGAATTTGGTTGCAAATTGATGACGTTATGGCAGTTTGAAAATGGACAAAAACAAGGCTTAAAAATCAAATTGCTTAACAAAATCATGTTTTGACAGCAATTTTGATGGAAATATTTTTAGAATCAATTTACTTTATTTTGCAACTACTAGATAGAGGAAGTTCTCCTGTTTCCAATGCTGTGAAAATGAGCGAATTTGGTTGCAAATTGATGACGTTATGGCAGTTTGAAAAATGGACAAAAACAAGGTTTAAAAAATCAAATTTCTTAACAAAATCGTATTTTGACAGCAATTTTGATGGAAATATTTTTAGAATCAATTTGCTTTATTTTGTACCCATTAGATAGAGGAAGTTATCCTCTTTCCAATGCTGTGAAAATTAGCGAATTTGATTGCAAATTAATGACGTTATGGCAGTTTGAAAAATGGACAAAAACAAGGCTTAAAAAATGAAATTGCTTTACAAAATCATGTTTTGACAGCAATTTTGATGGAAATATTTTTAGAATCAATTTGCTTTATTTTGCAACTACAAGATAGAGGAAGTTCTCCTCTTTCCAATGCTGTGAAAATGAGCGAATTTGGTTGCAAATTGATAACGTTATGACAGTTTGAAAAATGGACAAAAACAAGGCTTAAAAATCAAATTGCTTAACAAAATCATGTTTTGACAGCAATTTTGATGGAAATATTTTTAGAATCAATTTACTTTATTTTGTAACTACTAGATAGAGGAAGTTCTCCTGTTTCCAATGCTGTGAAAATGAGCGAATTTGGTTGCAAATTGATGACGTTATGGCAGTTTAAAAAATGGACAAAAACAAGGCTTAACAAAATCATGTTTTGACAGAAATTTTGATAGAAATATTTGTAGCATCAATTTGCTTTATTTTGTACCCATTAGATAGATTCCAATGCCGTGAAAATGAGCGAATTTGGTAGCAAATTGATGATGTTGTGCCAGTTTGAAAAATGGACAAAAACAAGGCTTAACAAATCATGTTTTGACAGCAATTTTGATAGAAATATTGTTAGAATAAATTTGCTTTATTTTGTAACTACTAGATAGAGAAAGTTCTCCTCTTTCCAATGCCGTGAAAATTAGCGAATTTGATTGCAAATTAATGACGTTATGGCAGTTTGAAAAATGGACAAAAACAAGGCTTAAAAAATGAAATTGTTTTGCAAAATCATGTTTTGACAGCAATTTTGATGGAAATATTTTTAGAATCAATTTGCTTTATTTTCTAACTACTAGATAGAGGAAGTTATCCTCTTTCCAATGCTGTGAAAATGAGCGAATCTGGTTGCAAATTGATGACGTTATGGTAGTTTGAAAAATGGACAAAAACAAGGTTTAAAAAATCAAATTTCTTAACAAGATCGTGTTTTGACAGGAATTTTGATGGGAATATTTTTAGAATCAATTTGATTTATTTTGTACCCATTACATAGAGGAAGTTATCCTCTTTCCAATGCTGCAAAAATGAACGAATTTGATTACAAATTGATGACGTTATGGCAGTTTGAAAAATGGACAAAAACAAGGTTTAAAAAATCAAATTGCTAAACAAAATCATGTTTTGACAGCAATTTTGATGGAAATGTTTGTAGAATCAATTTGCTTTATTTTGTACCCATTAGATAGAGTCCAATGCTGTGCAAATGAGCGAATTTGGTTGCAAATTGATGACGTTATGGCAGTTTGAAAAATGGACAAAAACAAGGCTTAATAAAATCATGTTTTGACAGCAATTTTGATGAAAATATTTTTACAATAAATTTGCATTATTTTGTACCCATTAGATAGAGGAAGTTCTCCTCTTTCCAATGCTGTGAAAATGAGCGAATGTGGTTGCAAATTGATGACGTTATGAAAGTTTGAAAAATGGACAAAAACAAGGTTTAAAAATAAAATTGCTTAACAAATTCGTGTTTTGACAGCAATTTTGGTGGAAATATTTTTACAATCAATTTGCTTTATTTTGCAACTACAAGATAGAGGAAGTTCTCCTCTTTCCAATGCTGTGAAAATGAGCGAATTTGGTTGCAAATTGATGACGTTATGACAGTTTGAAAAATGGACAAAAAACAAGACTTAAAAATCAAATTGCTTAACAAAATCATGTTTTGACAGCAATTTTGATGGAAATATTTTTAGAATCAATTTGCTTTATTTTGTAACTACTAGATAGAGGAAGTTCTCCTGTTTCCAATGCTGTGAAAATGAGCGAATTTGGTTGCAAATTGATGACGTTATGGCAGTTTAAAAAATGGACAAAAACAAGGCTTAACAAAATCATGTTTTGACAGCAATTTTGATAGAAATATTTGTTGCATCAATTTGCTTTATTTTGTACCCATTAGATAGATTCCAATGCCGTGAAAATGAGCGAATTTGGTTGCAAATTGATGACGTTGTGCCAGTTTGAAAAATGGACAAAAACAAGGCTTAACAAAATCATGTTTGACAGCAATTTTGATGGAAATATTTTTAGAATAAATTTGCTTTATTTTCTAACTACTAGATAGAGGAAGTTATCCTCTTTCCAATGCTGTGAAAATGAGCGAATCTGGTTGCAAATTGATGACGTTATGGTAGTTTGAAAAATGGACAAAAACAAGGTTTAAAAAATCAAATTTCTTAACAAGATCGTGTTTTGACAGGAATTTTGATGGAAATATTTTTAGAATGAATTTGCTTTATTTTGTACCCATTACATAGAGGAAGTTATCCTCTTTCCAATGCTGCAAAAATGAACGAATTTGATTACAAATTGATGACGTTATGGCAGTTTGAAAAATGGACAAAAACAAGGTTTAAAAAATCAAATTGCTAAACAAAATCATGTTTTGACAGCAATTTTGATGGAAATGTTTGTAGAATCAATTTGCTTTATTTTGTACCCATTAGATAGAGTCCAATGCTGTGCAAATGAGCGAATTTGGTTGCAAATTGATGACGTTATGGCAGTTTGAATAATGGACAAAAACAAGGTTTAAAAATAAAATTGCTTAACAAATTCGTGTTTTGACAGCAATTTTGGTGGAAATATTTTTACAATCAATTTGCTTTATTTTGCAACTACAAGATAGAGGAAGTTCTCCTCTTTCCAATGCTGTGAAAATGAGCGAATTTGGTTGCAAATTGATAACGTTATGACAGTTTGAAAAATGGACAAAAACAAGACTTAAAAATCAAATTGCTTAACAAAATCATGTTTTGACAGCAATTTTGATGGAAATATTTTTAGAATCAATTTACTTTATTTTGTAACTACTAGATAGAGGAAGTTCTCCTGTTTCCAATGCTGTGAAAATGAGCGAATTTGGTTGCAAATTGATGACGTTATGAAAGTTTTGAAAAATGGACAAAAACAAGGGTTAACAAAATCATGTTTTGACAGCAATTTTGGTAGAAATATTTTTAGAATCAATTTGCTTTATTTTGTACCCATTTGATAGATTCCAATGCTGTGAAAATGAGCGAATTTGTTTGCAAATTGATGACGTTGTGCCAGTTTGAAAAATGGACAAAAACAAGGCTTAACCAAATCATGTTTTGACAGCAATTTTGATAGAAATATTGTTAGAATAAATTTGCTTTATTTTGTAACTACTAGATAGAGGAAGTTCTCCTCTTTCCAATGCTGTGAAAATGAACGAATTTGGTTGCAAATTGATGACGTTATGAAAGTTTGAAAAATGGACAAAAACGAGGTTTAAAAAATCAAATTTCTTAACAAAATCGTGTTTGACAGCAATTTTGATGGAAATATTTTTAGAATCAATTTACTTTATTTTGTACCATTAGATAGAGGAAGTTATCCTCTTTCCAATGCTGCGAAAATGAACGAATTTGATAGCAAATTGATGACGTTATGGCAGTTTGAAAAATGGACAAAAACAAGGTTTAAAAAATCAAATTGCTAAACAAAATCATGTTTTGACAGCAATTTTGATGGAAATATTTGTAGAATCAATTTGCTTTATTTTGTACCCATTAGATAGAGTCCAATGCTGTGCAAATGAGCGAATTTGGTTGCAAATTGATGACGTTATGGCAGTTTGAAAATGGACAAAAACAAGGCTTAAAAATCAAATTGCTTAACAAAATCATGTTTTGACAGCAATTTTGATAGAAATATTTGTAGCATCAATTTGCTTTATTTTGTACCCATTAGATAGATTCCAATGCCGTGAAAATGAGCGAATTTGGTAGCAAATTGATGATGTTGTGCCAGTTTGAAAAATGGACAAAAACAAGGCTTAACAAATCATGTTTTGACAGCAATTTTGATAGAAATATTTTTAGAATAAATTTGCTTTATTTTGTAACTACTAGATAGAGAAAGTTCTCCTCTTTCCAATGCTGTGAAAATTAGCGAATTTGATTGCAAATTAATGACGTTATGGCAGTTTGAAAAATGGACAAAAACAAGGCTTAAAAAATGAAATTGCTTTGCAAAATCATGTTTTGACAGCAATTTTGATGGAAATATTTTTAGAATCAATTTGCTTTATTTTGCAACTACAAGATAGAGGAAGTTCTCCTCTTTCCTACGCTGTGAAAATGAGCGAATTTGGTTGCAAATTGATAACGTTATGACAGTTTGAAAAATGGACAAAAACAAGGCTTAAAAATCAAATTGCTTAACAAAATCATGTTTTGACAGCAATTTTGATGGAAATATTTTTGGAATCAATTTACTTTGTTTTGTACCCATTAGATAGAGGAAGTTATCCTCTTTCCAATTCTGTGAAAATGAGCGAATTTGGTTGCAACTTGATGACGTTATGGCAGTTTGAAAATGGACAAAAACAAGGCTTAAAAATCAAATTGCTTAACAAAATCATGTTTTGACAGCAATTTTGATGGAAATATTTTTAGAATCAATTTACTTTATTTTGCAACTACTAGATAGAGGAAGTTCTCCTGTTTCCAATGCTGTGAAAATGAGCGAATTTGGTTGCAAATTGATGACGTTATGGCAGTTTGAAAAATGGACAAAAACAAGGTTTAAAAATCAAATTTCTTAACAAAATCGTATTTTGACAGCAATTTTGATGGAAATATTTTTAGAATCAATTTGCTTTATTTTGTACCCATTAGATAGAGGAAGTTATCCCCTTTCCAATGCTGTGAAAATTAGCGAATTTGATTGCAAATTAATGACGTTATGGCAGTTTGAAAAATGGACAAAAACAAGGCTTAAAAATGAAATTGCTTTAACAAAATCATGTTTTGACAGCAATTTTGATGGAAATATTTTTAGAATCAATTTGCTTTATTTTGCAACTACAAGATAGAGGAAGTTCTCCTCTTTCCAATGCTGTGAAAATGAGCGAATTTGGTTGCAAATTGATAACGTTATGACAGTTTGAAAAATGGACAAATACAAGGCTTAAAAATCAAATTGCTTAACAAAATCATGTTTTGACAGCAATTTTGATGGAAATATTTTTAGAATCAATTTACTTTATTTTGTAACTACTAGATAGAGGAAGTTCTCCTGTTTCCAATGCTGTGAAAATGAGCGAATTTGGTTGCAAATTGATGACGTTATGGCAGTTTAAAAAATGGACAAAAACAAGGCTTAACAAAATCATGTTTTGACAGCAATTTTGATAGAAATATTTGTAGCATCAATTTGCTTTATTTTGTACCCATTAGATAGATTCCAATGCCGTGAAAATGAGCGAATTTGGTAGCAAATTGATGATGTTGTGCCAGCTGGAAAAATGGACAAAAACAAGGCTTAACAAATCATGTTTTGACAGCAATTTTGATAGAAATATTTTTAGAATAAATTTGCTTTATTTTGTAACTACTAGATAGAGAAAGTTCTCCTCTTTCCAATGCTGTGAAAATTAGCGAATTTGATTGCAAATTAATGACGTTATGGCAGTTTGAAAAATGGACAAAAACAAGGCTTAAAAAATGAAATTGCTTTGCAAAATCATGTTTTGACAGCAATTTTGATGGAAATATTTTTAGAATCAATTTGCTTTATTTTGCAACTACAAGATAGAGGAAGTTCTCCTCTTTCCTATGCTGTGAAAATGAGCGAATTTGGTTGCAAATTGATAACGTTATGACAGTTTGAAAAATGGACAAAGACAAGGCTTAAAAATCAAATTGCTTAACAAAATCATGTTTTGACAGCAATTTTGATGGAAATATTTTTGGAATCAATTTACTTTATTTTGTACCCATTAGATAGAGGAAGTTATCCTCTTTCCAATGCTGTGAAAATTAGCGAATTTGATTGCAAATTAATGACGTTATGGCAGTTTGAAAAATGGACAAAAACAAGGCTTAAAAAATGAAATTGCTTTACAAAATCATGTTTTGACAGCAATTTTGATGGAAATATTTTTAGAATCAATTTGCTTTATTTTGCAACTACAAGATAGAGGAAGTTCTCCTCTTTCCAATGCTGTGAAAATTAGCAAATTTGGTTGCAAATTGATAACGTCATGACAGTTTGAAAAATGGAGAAAAACAAGGCTTAAAAATCAAATTGCTTAACAAAATCATGTTTTGACAGCAATTTTGATGGAAATATTTTTAGAATCAATTTACTTTATTTTGTACTCATTAGATAGAGGAAGTTATCCTCTTTCCAATGCTGTGAAAATGAGCGAATTTGATTGCAAATTAATGACGTTATGGCAGTTTGAAAATGGACAAAAACAAGGCTTAAAGTGCCTATATCACTTGTGGGATCTTTACATATTTATAGTAATTGGAACATTCTAAGAAGATTTGTACTATATCTTCTCAGGCGAAAATTTCATCTTCATGGACTTTTTTGCAGTTAAAGTTATCGGATATGACATCAAAGGAGGAATTGCAAATCAGTTTTCTTTTGTTTCTTGCTTCAAAAATTCCTCCTTTGATGTCATATCCGGTAACTTTAACTGCAAAAAAGTCCATGAAGATGAAATTTTCGCCTGAGAAGATATATTACAAATCTTCTTAGAATGTTCCAATTACTATAAATATGTAAAGATCCCACAAGTGATATAGGCACTTTAAAAATCAAATTGCTTAACAAAATCATGTTTTGACAGCAATTTTGATGGAAATATTTTTAGAATCAATTTACTTTATTTTGCAACTACTAGATAGAGGAAGTTCTCCTGTTTCCAATGCTGTGAAAATGAGCGAATTTGGATGCAAATTGATGACGTTATGGCAGTTTGAAAAATGGACAAAAACAAGGATTAAAAAATCAAATTTCTTAACAAAATCGTATTTTGACAGCAATTTTGATGGAAATATTTTTTGAATCAATTTGCTTTATTTTGTACCCATTAGATAGAGGAAGTTATTCTCTTTCCAATGCTGTGAAAATTAGCGAATTTGATTGCAAATTAATGACGTTATGGCAGTTTGAAAAATGGACAAAAACAAGGCTTAAAAAATGAAATCGCTTTACAAAATCATGTTTTGACAGCAATTTTGATGGAAATATTTTTAGAATCAATTTGCTTTATTTTGCAACTACAAGATAGAGGAAGTTCTCCTCTTTCCAATGCTGTGAAAATGAGCGAATTTGGTTGCAAATTGATAACGTTATGACAGTTTGAAAAATGGACAAAAACAAGGTTTAAAAATCAAATTGCTTAACAAAATCATGTTTTGACAGCAATTTTGATGGAAATATTTTTAGAATCAATTTACTTTATTTTGTAACTACTAGATAGAGGAAGTTCTCCTGTTTCCAATGCTGTGAAAATGAGCGAATTTGGTTGCAAATTGATGACGTTATGGCAGTTTAAAAAATGGACAAAAACAAGGCTTAAAAAAATCATGTTTTGACAGCAATTTTGATAGAAATATTTGTAGCATCAATTTGCTTTATTTTGTACCCATTAGATAGATTCCAATGCCGTGAAAATGAGCGAATTTGGTAGCAAATTGATGATGTTGTGCCAGTTTGAAAAATGGACAAAAACAAGGCTTAAAAAATGAAATCGCTTTACAAAATCATGTTTTGACAGCAATTTTGAAGGAAATATTTTTAGAATAAATTTGCTTTATTTTGTAACTACTAGATAGAGAAAGTTCTCCTCTTTCCAATGCTGTGAAAATTAGCGAATTTGATTGCATATTAATGACGTTATGGCAGTTTGAAAAATGGACAAAAACAAGGCTTAAAAAATGAAATTGCTTTGCAAAATCATGTTTTGACAGCAATTTTGATGGAAATATTTTTAGAATCAATTTGCTTTATTTTGCAACTACAAGATAGAGGAAGTTCTCCTCTTTCCTACGCTGTGAAAATGAGCGAATTTGGTTGCAAATTGATAACGTTATGACAGTTTGAAAAATGGACAAAAACAAGGCTTAAAAATCAAATTGCTTAACAAAATCATGTTTTGACAGCAATTTTGATGGAAATATTTTTAGAATCAATTTACTTTATTTTGTAACTACTAGATAGAGGAAGTTCTCCTCTTTCCAATGCTGTGAAAATGAGCGAATTTGGTTGCAAATTGATGACGTTATGGCAGTTTAAAAAATGGACAAAAACAAGGCTTAACAAAATCATGTTTTGACAGCAATTTTGATAGAAATATTTGTAGCATCAATTTGCTTTATTTTGTACCCATTAGATAGATTCCAATGCCGTGAAAATGAGCGAATTTGGTAGCAAATTGATGATGTTGTGCCAGTTTGAAAAATGGACAAAAACAAGGCTTAACAAATCATGTTTTGACAGCAATTTTGATAGAAATATTTTTAGAATAAATTTGCTTTATTTTGTAACTACTAGATAGAGGAAGTTCTCCTCTTTCCAATGCTGTGAAAATTAGCGAATTTGATTGCAAATTAATGACGTTATGGCAGTTTGAAAAATGGACAAAAACAAGGCTTAAAAAATGAAATTGCTTTACAAAATCATGTTTTGACAGCAATTTTGATGGAAATATTTTTAGAATCAATTTGCTGTATATTGCAACTACAAGATAGAGGAAGTTCTCCTCTTTCCAATGCTGTGAAAATGAGCGAATTTGGTTGCAAATTGATAACGTTATGACAGTTTGAAAAATGGACAAAAACAAGGCTTAAAAATCAAATTGCTTAACAAAATCATGTTTTGACAGCAATTTTGATGGAAATATTTTTAGAATCAATTTACTTTATTTTGTAACTACTAGATAGAGGAAGTTCTCCTGTTTCCAATGCTGTAAAAATGAGCGAATTTGGTTGCAAATTGATGACGTTATGGCAATTTAAAAAATGGACAAAAACAAGGCTTAACAAAATCATGTTTTGACAGCAATTTTGATAGAAATATTTGTAGCATCAATTTGCTTTATTTTGTACCCATTAGATAGATTCCAATGCCGTGAAAATGAGCGAATTTGGTAGCAAATTGATGATGTTGTGCCAGTTTGAAAAATGGACAAAAACAAGGCTTAACAAATCATGTTTTGACAGCAATTTTGATAGAAATATTTTTAGAATAAATTTGCTTTATTTTGTAACTACTAGATAGAGAAAGTTTTCCTCTTTCCAATGCTGTGAAAATTAGCGAATTTGATTGCAAATTAATGACGTTATGGCAGTTTGAAAAATGGACAAAAACAAGGCTTAAAAAATGAAATTGCTTTGCAAAATCATGTTTTGACAGCAATTTTGATAGAAATATTTGTAGCATCAATTTGCTTTATTTTGTACCCATTAGATAGATTCCAATGCCGTGAAAATGAGCGAATTTGGTAGCAAATTGATGATGTTGTGCCAGTTTGAAAAATGGACAAAAACAAGGCTTAACAAATCATGTTTTGACAGCAATTTTGATAGAAATATTTTTAGAATAAATTTGCTTTATTTTGTAACTACTAGATAGAGAAAGTTCTCCTCTTTCCAATGCTGTGAAAATTAGCGAATTTGATTGCAAATTAATGACGTTATGGCAGTTTGAAAAATGGACAAAAACAAGGCTTAAAAAATGAAATTGCTTTACAAAATCATGTTTTGACAGCAATTTTGATGGAAATATTTTTAGAATCAATTTGCTGTATATTGCAACTACAAGATAGAGGAAGTTCTCCTCTTTCCAATGCTGTGAAAATGAGCGAATTTGGTTGCAAATTGATAACGTTATGACAGTTTGAAAAATGGACAAAAACAAGGCTTAAAAATCAAATTGCTTAACAAAATCATGTTTTGACAGCAATTTTGATGGAAATATTTTTAGAATCAATTTACTTTATTTTGTAACTACTAGATAGAGGAAGTTCTCCTGTTTCCAATGCTGTAAAAATGAGCGAATTTGGTTGCAAATTGATGACGTTATGGCAATTTAAAAAATGGACAAAAACAAGGCTTAACAAAATCATGTTTTGACAGCAATTTTGATAGAAATATTTGTAGCATCAATTTGCTTTATTTTGTACCCATTAGATAGATTCCAATGCCGTGAAAATGAGCGAATTTGGTAGCAAATTGATGATGTTGTGCCAGTTTGAAAAATGGACAAAAACAAGGCTTAACAAATCATGTTTTGACAGCAATTTTGATAGAAATATTTTTAGAATAAATTTGTTTATTTTGTAACTACTAGATAGAGAAAGTTTTCCTCTTTCCAATGCTGTGAAAATTAGCGAATTTGATTGCAAATTAATGACGTTATGGCAGTTTGAAAAATGGACAAAAACAAGGCTTAAAAAATGAAATTGCTTTGCAAAATCATGTTTTGACAGCAATTTTGATGGAAATATTTTTAGAATCAATTTGCTTTATTTTGCAACTACAAGATAGAGGAAGTTCTCCTCTTTCCAATGCTGTGAAAATGAGCGAATTTGGTTGCAAATTGATGACGTTATGGCAGTTTGAAAAATGGACAAAAACAAGGCTTAAAAAATCAAATTGCTTAACAAAATCGTGTTTTGACAGCAATTTTGATGGAAATATTTTTAGAATCAATTTGCTTTATTTTGTACCCATTAGATAGAGGAAGTTCTCCTCTTTCCAATGCTGTGAAAATGAGCGAATTTGATTGCAAATTGATGACGTTATGGCAGTTTGAAAAATGGACAAAAACAAGGCTTAAAAATCAAATTGCTTAACAAAATCATGTTTTGACAGCAATTTTGATGGAAATATTTGTAGAATCAATTTGGTTTATTTTGCAACTACAAGATAGAGGAAGTTCTCCTCTTTCCAATGCTGTGAAAATGAGCGAATTTGGTTGCAAATTGATAACGTTATGGCAGTTTGAAAAAATGGACAAAAACAAGGTTTAAAAAATCAAATTGCTTAACAAAATCATGTTTTGACAGCAATTTTGATGGAAATATTTGTAGAATCAATTTGCTTTATTTTGTACCCATTAGATAGAGGAAGTTCTCCTCTTTCCAATGCTGTGAAAATGAGCGAATTTGGTTTGCAAATTGATGACGTTATGGCAGTTTGAAAAATGGACAAAAAACAAGGCTTAACAAAATCATGTTTTGACAGCAATTTTGATGGAAATATTTTTAGAATCAATTTGCTTTATTTTGTAACTACTAGATAGAGGAAGTTCTCCTGTTTCCAATGCTGTGAAAATGAGCGAATTTGGTTGCAAATTGATGACGTTATGGCAGTTTGAAAAATGGACAAAAACAAGGCTTAACAAAATCATGTTTTGACACCAATTTTGATGGAAATATTTTTACAATAAATTTTGCTTTTATTTTGTACCCATTAGATAGAGGAAGTTCTCCTCTTTCCAATGCTGTGAAAATGAGCGAATTTGATTGCAAATTGATGACGTTATGGCAGTTTGAAAAATGGACAAAAACAAGGCTTAAAAATAAAATTGCTTAACAAAATCGTGTTTTGACAGCAATTTTGATGCAAATATTTTTGAATCAATTTGCTTTATTTTGCAACTACAAGATAGAGGAAGTTCTCCTCTTTCCAATGCTGTGAAAATGAGCGAATTTGGTTGCAAATTGATGACGTTATGAAAGTTTGAAAAATGGACAAAAACAAGGCTTAAAAATAAAATTGCTTAACAAAATCGTGTTTTGACAGCAATTTTGATGGAAATATTTTTAGAATCAATTTGCTTTATTTTGCAACTACAAGATAGAGGAAGTTCTCCTCTTTCCAATGCTGTGAAAATGAGCGAATTTGACTGCAAATTGATGACGTTATGGCAGTTTGAAAAATGGACAAAAACAAGGCTTAAAAATCAAATTGCTTAACAAAATCGTGTTTTGACAGCAATTTTGATGGAAATATTTTTAGAATCAATTTGCTTTATTTTGTACCCATTAGATAGAGGAAGTTATCCTCTTTCCAATGCTGTGCAAATGAGCGAATTTGATTGCAAATTGATGACGTTATGGCAGTTTGAAAAATGGACAAAAACAAGGCTTAAAAATAAAATTGCTTAACAAAATCGTGTTTTGACAGCAATTTTGATGGAAATATTTTTAGAATCAATTTGCTTTATTTTGTACTACATTAGATAGAGGAAGTTATCCTCTTTCCAATGCTGTGAAAATGAGCGAATTTGATTGCAAATTGATGACGTTATGGCAGTTTGAAAAAATGGACAAAAACAAGGCTTAAAAATAAAATTGCTTAACAAAATCGTGTTTTGACAGCAATTTTGATGGAAATATTTTTAGAATCAATTTGCTTTATTTTGTAACCATTAGATAGAGGAAGTTTATCCTCTTTCCAATGCTGTGAAAATGAGCGAATTTGATTGCAAATTGATGACGTTATGGCAGTTTGAAAAATGGACAAAAACAAGGCTTAAAAAATCAAATTGCTTAACAAAATCATGTTTTTGACAGCAATTTTGATGGAAATATTTTTAGAATCAATTTGCTTTATTTTGTACCCATTAGATAGAGTTCCAATGCTGTGAAAATGAGCGAATTTGGTTGCAAATTGATGACGTTATGAAAGTTTGAAAAATGGACAAAAACAAGGCTTAAAAATCAAATTGCTTAACAAAATCGTGTTTTGACAGCAATTTTGATGGAAATATTTTTAGAATCAATTTGCTTTATTTTGTACACCATTAGATAGAGGAAGTTCTCCTCTTTCCAATGCTGTGAAAATGAGCGAATTTGGTTGCAAATTGATGACGTTATGAAAGTTTGAAAAATGGACAAAAACAAGGCTTAAAAATCAAATTGCTTAACAAAATCGTGTTTTGACAGCAATTTTGATGGAAATATTTTTAGAATCAATTTACTTTATTTTGTACCATTAGATAGAGGAAGTTATACTCTTTCCAATGCTGCGAAAATTAGCGAATTTGAAAGCAAATTGATGACGTTATGGCAGTTTGAAAAATGGACAAAAACAAGGTTTAAAAAATCAAATTCCTAAACAAAATCATGTTTTGACAGCAATTTTGATGGAAATATTTGTAGAATCAATTTGCTTTATTTTGTACCTATTAGATAGAGTCCAATGCTGTGCAAATGAGCGAATTTGGTTGCAAATTGATGACGTTATGAAAGTTTGAAAAATGGACAAAAACAAGGCTTAAAAATCAAATTGCTTAACAAAATCGTGTTTTGACAGCAATTTTGATGGAAATATTTTTAGAATCAATTTACTTTATTTTACAACATTAGATAGAGGAAGTTATCCTCTTTCCAATGCTGCGAAAATGAACGAATTTGATTGCAAATTGATGACGTTATGGCAGTTTGAAAAATGGACAAAAACAAGGTTTAAAAAATCAAATTGCTTAACAAAATCATGTTTTGACAGCAATTTTGATGGAAATATTTTTAGAATCAATTTGCTTTATTTTGTACCGATTAGATAGAGGAAGTTATCCTCTTTCCAATGCTGTGAAAATGACCGAATTTGGTTGCAAATTGATGACGTTATGGCAGTTTGAAAAATGGACAAAAACAAGGCTTAACAAAATCATGTTTTGACAGCAATTTTGATGGAAATATTTTTACAATAAATTTGCATTATTTTGTACCACATTAGATAGAGGAAGTTATCCTCTTTCCAATGCTGTGAAAATGAGCGAATTTGATTGCAAATTGATGACGTTATGGCAGTTTGAAAAATGGACAAAGACAAGGTTTAAAAAAATCAAATTGCTAACAAAATCATGTTTTGACAGCAATTTTGATGGAAATATTTTTAGAATCAATTTGCTTTATTTTACTACCATTAGATAGAGGAAGTTCTCCTCTTTCCAATGCTGTGAAAATGAGCGAATTTGGTTGCAAATTGATGACGTTATGGTAGTTTGAAAAATGGACAAAAACAAGGTTTAAAAAATCAAATTTCTTAACAAGATCGTGTTTTAGAATTTGGTTGCAAATTGATGACGTTATGGTAGTTTGAAAAATGGACAAAAACAAGGTTTAGAAAATCAAATTTCTTAACAAAATCGTGTTTTGACAGCAATTTTGATGGAAATATTTTTAGAATCAATTTACTTTATTTTGTAACTACTAGATAGAGGAAGTTTCTCCTCTTTCCAATGCTGTGAAAATGAGCGAATTTGGTTGCAAATTGATGACGTTATGGCAGTTTAAAAAATGGACAAAAACAAGGCTTAAAAAATCATAACAAAATCATGTTTTGACAGCAATTTTGATGGAAATATTTTTTAGAATCAATTTGCTTTATTTTGTACCCATTAGATAGATTCCAATGCTGTGAAAATGAGCGAATTTGGTTGCAAAATTGATGACGTTGAGCCAGTTTGAAAAATGGACAAAAACAAGGCTTAACAAAATCATGTTTTGACAGGAATTTTGATAGAAATATTGTTAGAATAAATTTGCTTTATTTTGTAACTACTAGATAGAGGAAGTTCTCCTCTTTCCAATGCTGTGAAAATGAGCGAATTTGGTTGCAAATTGATGACGTTATGGCAGTTTGAAAAATGGACAAAAACAAGGTTTAAAAAATCAAATTTCTTAACAAAATCGTGTTTTGACAGCAATTTTGATGGAAATATTTTTAGAATCAATTTGCTTTATTTTGTACCCATTACATAGAGGAAGTTATCCTCTTTCCAATGCTGTGAAAATTAGCGAATTTGATTGCAAATTAATGACGTTATGGCAGTTTATGAAAGTTTGAATAATGGTCTAAAACAAGGCTTAAAAATCAAATTGCTTAACAAAATCGTGTTTTGACAGCAATTTTGATGGAAATATTTTTAGAATCAATTTATTTTATTTTGTACCATTAGATAGAGGAAGTTATCCTCTTTCCAATGCTGCGAAAATGAACGAATTTGATAGCAAATTGATGACGTTATGGCAGTTTGAAAAATGGACAAAAACAAGGTTTAAAAAATCAAATTGCTAAACAAAATCATGTTTTGACAGCAATTTTGATGGAAATATTTGTAGAATCAATTTGCTTTATTTTGTACCCATTAGATAGAGTCCAATGCTGTGCAAAATGAGCGAATTTGGTTTGCAAATTGATGACGTTGTGGCAGTTTGAAAAATGGACAAAAACAAGGCTTAACAAAATCATGTTTTGACAGCAATTTTGATGGAAACATTTTTAAAATCAATTTGCTTTATTTTGTAACTACTAGATAGAGGAAGTTGTCCTCTTTCCAATGCTGTGAAAATGAGCGAATTTGGTTGCAAATTGATGACGTTATGGTAGTTTGAAAAATGGACAAAAACAAGGTTTAAAAAATCAAATTTCTTAACAAAATCGTTGTTTTGACAGCAATTTTGATGGAAATATTTTTAGAATCAATTTACTTTATTTTGTACCCATTAGATAGAGGAAGTTATCCTCTTTCCAATGCTGTGAAAATGAACGAATTTGATTACAAATTGATGACGTTATGGCAGTTTGAAAAATGGACAAAAACAAGGTTTAAAAAATCAAATTGCTAAACAAAATCATGTTTTGACAGCAATTTTGATGGAAATATTTGTAGAATCAATTTGCTTTATTTTGTACCCATTAGATAGAGTCCAATGCTGTGCAAATGAGCGAATTTGGTTGCAAATTGATGACGTTATGAAAGTTTGAATAATGGTCAAAAACTAGGCTTAAAAATCAAATTGCTTAACAAAATCGTGTTTTGACAGCAATTTTGATGGAAATATTTTTAGAATGAATTTACTTTATTTTACAACATTAGATAGAGGAAGTTATCCTCTTTCCAATGCTGCGAAAATGAACGAATTTGATTACAAATTGATGACGTTATGGCAGTTTGAAAAATGGACAAAAACAAGGTTTAAAAAATCAAATTGCTAAACAAAATCATGTTTTGACAGCAATTTTGATGGAAATATTTGTAGAATCAATTTGCTTTATTTTGTACCGATTAGATAGAGTCCAATGCTGTGCAAATGACCGAATTTAGTTGCAAATTGATGACGTTATGGCAGTTTGAAAAATGGACAAAAACAAGGCTTAACAAAATCATGTTTTGACTGCAATTTTGATGGAAATATTTTTACAATAAATTTGCATTATTTTGTACCATTAGATAGAGGAAGTTATACTCTTTCCAATGCTGCGAAAATGAGCGTATTTGATTGCAAATTGATGACGTTATGGCAGTTTGAATAATGGACAAAGACAAGGTTTAAAAAATCAAATTGCTAAACAAAATCATGTTTTGACAGCAATTTTGATGGAAATATTTATACAATAAATTTGCATTATTTTACACCATTAGATAGAGGAAGTTCTCCTCTTTCCAATGCTGTGAAAATGAGCGAATTTGGTTGCAAATTGATGACGTTATGGTAGTTTGAAAAATGGACAAAAACAAGGTTTAAAAAATCAAATTTCTTAACAAGATCGTGTTTTAGAATTTGGTTGCAAATTGATGACGTTATGGTAGTTTGAAAAATGGACAAAAACAAGGTTTAAAAAATCAAATTTCTTAACAAAATCGTGTTTTGACAGCAATTTTGATGGAAATATTTTTAGAATCTATTTACTTTATTTTGTAACTACTAGATAGAGGAAGTTCTCCTGTTTCCAATGCTGTGAAAATGAGCGAATTTGGTTGCAAATTGATGACGTTATGGCAGTTTAAAAAATGGACAAAAACAAGGCTTAACAAAATCATGTTTTGACAGCAATTTTGGTAGAAATATTTTTAGAATCAATTTGCTTTATTTTGTACCCATTAGATAGATTCCAATGCTGTGAAAATGAGCGAATTTGTTTGCAAATTGATGACGTTGAGCCAGTTTGAAAAATGGACAAAAACAAGGCTTAACAAAATCATGTTTTGACAGGAATTTTGATAGAAATATTGTTAGAATAAATTTGCTTTATTTTGTAACTACTAGATAGAGGAAGTTCTCCTCTTTCCAATGCTGTGAAAATGAGCGAATTTGGTTGCAAATTGATGACGTTTTGGCAGTTTGAAAAATGGACAAAAACAAGGTTTAAAAAATCAAATTTCTTAACAAAATCGTGTTTTGACAGCAATTTTGATGGAAATATTTTTAGAATCAATTTGCTTTATTTTGTACCCATTACATAGAGGAAGTTATCCTCTTTTCAACGCTGCAAAAACGAACGAATTTGATTACAAATTGATGACGTTATGGCAGTTTGAAAAATGGACAAAAACAAGGCTTAACAAAATCATGTTTTGACAGCAATTTTGGTAGAAATATTTTTAGAATCAATTTGCTTTATTTTGTACCCATTAGATAGATTCCAATGCTGTGAAAATGAGCGAATTTGTTTGCAAATTGATGACGTTGAGCCAGTTTGAAAAATGGTCAAAAACAAGGCTTAAAAAATCAAATTGCTTAACAAAATCATGTTTTGACAGCAATTTTGATGGAAATATTTTTAGAATCAATTTACTTTATTTTACAACATTAGATAGAGGAAGTTATCCTCTTTCCAATGCTGCGAAAATGAACGAATTTGGTTACAAATTGATGACGTTATGGCAGTTTGAAAAATGGACAAAAACAAGGTTTAAAAAATCAAATTGCTTAACAAAATCATGTTTTGACAGCAATTTTGATGGAAATATTTGTAGAATCAATTTGCTTTATTTTGTACCGATTAGATAGAGACCAATGCTGTGAAAATGAGCGAATTTGGTTGCAAATTGATGACGTTATGGCAGTTTGAAAAATGGACAAAAACAAGGCTTAACAAAATCATGTTTTGACAGCAATTTTGATGGAAATATTTTTACAATAAATTTGCTTTATTTTGTACTCATTAGATAGAGGAAGTTCTCCTCTTTCCAATGCTGTGAAAATGAGCGAATTTGGTTGCAAATTGATGACGTTATGAAAGTTTGAAAAATGGACAAAAACAAGGCTTAAAAATCAAATTGCTTAACAAAATCATGTTTTTGACAGCAATTTTGATGGAAATATTTTTAGAATCAATTTACTTTATTTTGTACCATTAGATAGAGGAAGTTATCCTCTTTCCAATGCTGCGAAAATGAACGAATTTTGATAGCAAATTGATGACGTTATGGCAGTTTGAAAAATGGACAAAAACAAGGTTTATAAAATCAAATTGCTTAACAAATTCATGTTTTGACAGCAATTTTGATGGAAATATTTGTAGAATCAATTTGCTTTATTTTGTACCCATTAGATAGAGTCCAATGCTGTGAAAATGAGCGAATTTGGTTGCACATTGATGACGTTATGGCAGTTTAAAAAATGGACAAAAACAAGGCTTAACAAAATCATGTTTTGACAGCAATTTTGGTAGAAATATTTTTAGAATCAATTTGCTTTATTTTGTACCCATTAGATAGATTCCAATGCTGTGAAAATGAGCGAATTTGTTTGCAAATTGATGACGTTGTGCCAGTTTGAAAAATGGACAAAAACAAGGTTTAAAAAATCAAATTTCTTAACAAAATCGTGTTTTGACAGCAATTTTGATGGAAATATTTTTAGAATCAATTTGCTTTATTTTGTACCCATTACATAGAGGAAGTTATCCTCTTTCCAATGCTGTGAAAATTAGCGAATTTGATTGCAAATTAATGACGTTATGGCAGTTTAAAAAATGGACAAAAACAAGGCTTAAAAAATCAAATTGCTTTACAAAATCATGTTTTGACAGCAATTTTGATGGAAATATTGTTAGAATCAATTTGCTTTATTTTGCAACTACAAGATAGAGGAAGTTCTCCTCTTTCCAATGCTGTGAAAATGAGCGAATTTGGTTGCAAATTGATAACGTTATGACAGTTTGAAAAATGGACAAAAACAAGGCTTAAAAATCAAATTGCTTAACAAAATCATGTTTTGACAGCAATTTTGATGGAAATATTTTTAGAATCAATTTTCTTTATTTTGTAACTACTAGATAGAGGAAGTTCTCCTGTTTCCAATGCTGTGAAAATGTGCGAATTTGGTTGCAAATTGATGACGTTATGGCAGTTTGAAAAATGGACAAAAACAAGGCTTAAAAATCAAATTTGCTTAACAAAATCATGTTTTGACAGCAATTTTGATGGAAATATTTTTAGAATCAATTTGCTTTATTTTACACTCATTAGATAGAGGAAGTTATCCTCTTTCCAATGCTGCGAAAATGAGCGAATTTGATTGCAAATTGATGACGTTATGGCAGTTTGAAAAATGGACAAAAAACAAGGTTTCAAAAATCAAATTGCTAAACAAAATCATGTTTTGACAGCAATTTTGATGGAAATATTTGTAGAATCAATTTGCTTTATTTTATACCGATTAGATAGAGTCCAATGCTGTGCAAATGACCGAATTTAGTTGCAAATTGATGACGTTATGGCAGTTTGAAAATGGACAAAAACAAGGCTTAACAAAATCATGTTTTGACAGCAATTTTGGTAGAAATATTTTTAGAATCAATTTGCTTTATTTTGTACCCATTAGATAGATTCCAATGCTGTGAAAATGAGCGAATTTGTTTGCAAATTGATGACGTTGTGCCAGTTTGAAAAATGGACAAAAACAAGGTTAAAAAATCAAATTTCTTAACAAAATCGTGTTTTGACAGCAATTTTGATGGAAATATTTTTTTAGAATCAATTTGCTTTATTTTGTACCCATTACATAGAGGAAGTTATCCTCTTTCCAATGCTGTGAAAATGAGCGAATTTGATTGCAAATTGATGACGTTATGGCAGTTTAAAAAATGGACAAAAACAAGGTTTAAAAAATCAAATTGCTTTACAAAATCATGTTTTGACAGCAATTTTGATGGAAATATTGTGAGAACCAATTTGCTTTATTTTGCAACTACATTAGATAGAGGAAGTTCTCCTCTTTCCAATGCTGTGAAAATGAGCGAATTTGGTTGCAAATTGATGACGTTATGACAGTTTGAAAAATGGACAAAAACAAGGCTTAAAAAATCAAATTGCTTAACAAAATCATGTTTTGACAGCAATTTTGATGGAAATATTTTTAGAATCAATTTTCTTTATTTATACTACTAGATAGAGGAAGTTCTCCTGTTTCCAATGCTGTGAAAATGTGCGAATTTGGTTGCAAATTGATGACGTTATGGCAGTTTGAATAATGGACAAAAACTAGGCTTAAAAATCAAATTGCTTAACAAAATCGTGTTTTGACAGCAATTTTGATGGAAATATTTTTAGAATCAATTTACTTTATTTTGTACCGATTAGATAGAGTCCAATGCTGTGCAAATGAGCGAATTTAGTTGCAAATTGATGACGTTATGGCAGTTTGAAAAATGGACAAAAACAAGGCTTAAGCTTAACAAAATCATGTTTTGACAGCAATTTTGATGGAAATATTTTTACAATCAATTTGCTTTATTTTGTAACTCATTAGATAGAGGAAGTTATCCTCTTTCCAATGCTGTGAAATGAGCGAATTTGATTGCAAATTGATGACGTTATGGCAGTTTGAAAAATGGACAAAAACAAGGTTTTAAAAAATCAAATTGCTTAACAAAATCATGTTTTGACAGCAATTTTGATGGAAATATTTGTAGAATCAATTTGCTTTATTTTGTACCCATTAGATAGAGTCCAATGCTGTGAAAATGAGCGAATTTGGTTGCAAATTGATGACGTTATGGTAGTTTGAAAAAATGGACAAAAACAAGGTTTAAAAATCAAATTTCTTAACAAGATCGGCTTAACAAAATCATGTTTTGACAGCAATTTTTGATGGAAATATTTTTAGAATCAATTTACTTTATTTTGTAACTACTAGATAGAGGAAGTTCTCCTCTTTCCAATGCTGTGAAAATGTGCGAATTTGGTTGCAAATTGATGACGTTATGGCAGTTTGAAAAATGGACAAAAACAAGGATTAACAAAATCATGTTTTGACAGCAATTTTGATGGAAATATTTTTAGAATCAATTTGCTTTATTTTGTACTCATTAGATAGAGGAAGTTCTCCTCTTTATTGCTGTGAAAATGAGCGAATTTGGTTGCAAATTGATGACGTTATGAAAGTTTGAAAAATGGACAAAACAAGGCTTAAAAATCAAATTGCTTAACAAAATCATGTTTTGACAGCAATTTTGATGGAAATATTTTTACATCAATTTGCTTTATTTTGTACTCATTAGATAGAAGAAGTTCTCCTCTTTCCAATGCTGTGAAAATGAGCGAATTTGGTTGCAAATTGATGACGTTATGAAAGTTTGAAAAATGGACAAAAACAAGGCTTAAAAATAAAATTGCTTAACAAAATCGTGTTTTGACAGCAATTTTGATGGAAATATTTGTAGAATCAATTTGCTTTATTTTGTACTCATTAGATAGAGGAAGTTATCCTCTTTCCAATGCTGCGAAAATGAGCGAATTTGATTGCAAATTGATAACGTTATGGCAGTTTGAAAAATGGACAAAAACAAGGCTTAAAAATCAAATTGCTTAACAAAATCATGTTTTGACAGCAATTTTGATGGAAATATTTGTAGAATCAATTTGCTTTATTTTGTACCCATTAGATAGAGTCCAATGCTGTGAAAATGAGCGAATTTGGTTGCAAATTGATGACGTTGTGGCAGTTTGAAAAATGGACAAAAACAAGGCTTAACAAAATCATGTTTTGACAGCAATTTTGATGGAAATATTTTTAGAATCAATTTGCTTTATTTTGTAACTACTAGATAGAGGAAGTTCTCCTCTTTCCAATGCTGTGAAAATGAGCGAATTTGGTTGCAAATTGATGACGTTATGGCAGTTTGAAAAATGGACAAAAACAAGGTTTAAAAAATCAAATTGCTTAACAAAATCATGTTTTGACAGCAATTTTGATGGAAATATTTTTAGAATCAATTTACTTTATTTTGTAACTACTAGATAGAGGAAGTTCTCCTGTTTCCAATGCTGTGAAAATGAGCGAATTTGGTTGCAAATTGATGACGTTATGGCAGTTTGAAAAATGGACAAAAACAAGGCTTAACAAAATCATGTTTTGACAGCAATTTTGATGGAAATATTTTTAGAATCAATTTGCTTTATTTTGTACCCATTAGTTAGAGGAAGTTCTCCTCTTTCCAATGCTGTGAAAATGAGCGAATTTGATTGCAAATTGATGACGTTATGGCAGTTTGAAAAATGGACAAAAAACAAGGTTTTTAAAAAATCAAATTGCTTAACAAAATCATGTTTTGACAGCAATTTTGATGGAAATATTTTTAGAATCAATTTGCTTTATTTTGTAACCATTACATAGAGGAAGTTCTCCTCTTTCCAATGCTGTGAAAATGAGCGAATTTGGTTGCAAATTGATGACGTTATGGCAGTTTGAAAAATGGACAAAAACAAGGCTTAAAAAATCAAATTGCTTTACAAAATCATGTTTTGACAGCAATTTTGATGGAAATATTTTTAGAATCAATTTACTTTATTTTGCAACTACACGATAGAGGAAGTTCTCCTCTTTCCAATGCTGTGAAAATGAGCGAATTTGGTTGCAAATTGATGACGTTATGACAGTTTGAAAAATGGACAAAAACAAGGCTTAAAAATCAAATTGCTTAACAAAATCATGTTTTGACAGCAATTTTGATGGAAATATTTTTAGAATCAATTTACTTTATTTTGTAACTACTAGATAGAGGAAGTTCTCCTCTTTCCAATGCTGTGAAAATGAGCGAATTTGATTGCAAATTGATGACGTTATGGCAGTTTGAAAATGGACAAAAACAAGGATTAACAAAATCATGTTTTGACAGCAATTTTGATGGAAATATTTTTAGAATCAATTTGCTTTATTTTGAACTCATTAGATAGAGGAAGTTCTCCTCTTTCCAATGCTGTGAAAATGAGCGAATTTGGTTGCAAATTGATGACGTTATGAAAGTTTGAATAATGGTCTAAAACAAGGCTTAAAAAATCAAATTGCTTAACAAAATCATGTTTTGACAGCAATTTTGATGGAAATATTTTGTACAATCAAATTTGCTTTATTTTTGTACTAATTAGATAGAAGAAGTTCTCCTCTTTCCAATGCTGTGAAAATGAGCGAATTTGGTTGCAAATTGATGACGTTATGCAGTTTGAAAAATGGACAAAAACAAGGCTTAAAAAATCAAATTGCTTAACAAAATCGTGTTTTGACAGCAATTTTGATGGAAATATTTTTTAGAATCAATTTACTTTATTTTGTACCATTAGATAGAGGAAGTTCTCCTCTTTCCAATGCTGCGAAAATGAACGAATTTGATAGCAAATTGATGACGTTATGGCAGTTTGAAAAATGGACAAAAACAAGGGTTAAAAAATCAAATTGCTTAAACAAAATCATGTTTTGACAGCAATTTTGATGGAAATATTTGTAGAATCAATTTGCTTTATTTTGTACCCATTAGATAGAGTCCAATGCTGTGCAAATGAGCGAATTTGGTTGCAAATTGATGACGTTATGGCAGTTTGAAAAATGGACAAAAACAAGGTTTAAAAAATCAAATTGCTTAACAAAATCATGTTTTGACAGCAATTTTGATGGAAATATTTTTAGAATCAATTTGCTTTATTTTGCTAACTACTAGATAGAGGAAGTTCTCCTCTTTCCAATGCTGTGAAAATGAGCGAATCTGGTTGCAAATTGATGGACGTTATGGTAGTTTGAAAAATGGACAAAAACAAGACTTAAAAAATCAAATTGCTTAACAAAATCTTGTTTTGACAGCAATTTTGATGGAAATATTTTTAGAATCAATTTACTTAATTTTGTAATACTAGATAGAGGAAGTTCTCCTGTTTCCAATGCTGTGAAAATGAGCGAATTTGGTTGCAAATTGATGACGTTATGGCAGTTAAAAAAATGGACAAAAAACAAGGCTTAACAAAATCATGTTTTGACAGCAATTTTGATAGAAATATTTGTAGCATCAATTTGCTTTATTTTGTACCCATTAGATAGAGTTCCAATGCCGTGAAAATGAGCGAATTTTGGTTGCAAATTGATGACGTTGTGCCAGTTTGAAAAAATGGACAAAAACAAGGCTTAACAAAATCATGTTTTGACAGCAATTTTGATGGAAATATTTTTAGAATCAATTTGCTTTATTTTCTAACTACAAGATAGAGGAAGTTCTCCTCTTTCCAATGCTGTGAAAATGAGCGAATTTGGTTGCAAATTGATGACGTTATGGTAGTTTGAAAAATGGACAAAAACAAGGTTTAAAAAATCAAATTTCTTAACAAGATCGTGTTTTGACAGCAATTTTGATGGAAATATTTTTAGAATCAATTTGCTTTATTTTGTACCCATTACATAGAGGAAGTTATCCTCTTTCCAATGCTGCAAAAATGAACGAATTTGATTACAAATTGATGACGTTATGGCAGTTTGAAAAATGGACAAAAACAAGGTTTAAAAAATCAAATTGCTAAACAAAATCATGTTTTGACAGCAATTTTTGATGTAAATGTTTTGTAGAATCAATTTGCTTTATTTTGTACCCATTAGATAGAGTCTTTCCAATGCTGTGCAAATGAGCGAATTTGGTTGCAAATTGATGTTATGGCAGTTTGAAAAATGGACAAAAAACAAGGCTTAACAAAATCATGTTTTGACAGCAATTTTGATGAAATATTTTTACAATAAATTTGCATTATTTTGTACCCATTAGATAGAGGAAGTTCTTTCTCTTTCCAATGCTGTGAAAATGAGCGAATGTGGTTGCAAATTGATGACGTTATGAAAGTTTGAAAAATGGACAAAAACAAGGTTTAAAAAATAAAATTGCTTAACAAAATCATGTTTTGACAGCAATTTTGGTGGAAATATTTTTACAATCAATTTGCTTTATTTTGCAAGTACAAGATAGAGGAAGTTCTCCTCTTTCCATTGCTGTGAAAATGAGCGAATTTGGTTGCAAATTGATGACGTTATGACAGTTTGAAAAATGGACAAAAACAAGACTTAAAAATCAAATTGCTTAACAAAATCATGTTTTGACAGCAATTTTGATGGAAATATTTTTAGAATCAATTTACTTTATTTTGTAACTACTAGATAGAGGAAGTTCTCCTGTTTCCAATGCTGTGAAAATGAGCGAATTTGGTTGCAAATTGATGACGTTATGGCAGTTTAAAAAATGGACAAAAACAAGGCTTAACAAAATCATGTTTTGACAGCAATTTTGATAGAAATATTTGTTGCATCAATTTGCTTTATTTTGTACCCATTAGATAGGATTCCAATGCCGTGAAAATGAGCGAATTTGGTTGCAAATTGATGACGTTGTGCCAGTTTGAAAAATGGACAAAAACAAGGCTTAACAAAATCATGTTTTGACAGCAATTTTGATGGAAATTATTTTTAGAATAAATTTGCTTTATTTTCTAACTACTAGATAGAGGAAGTTATCCTCTTTCCAATGCTGTGAAAATGAGCGAATTTGGTTGCAAATTGATGACGTTATGGTAGTTTGAAAAATGGACAAAAACAAGGTTTTAAAAAATCATAATTTTCTTAACAAGATTGTGTTTTGACAGCAATTTTGATGGAATATATTTTTAGAATCAATTTGCTTTATTTTGTACCCATTACATAGAGGAAGTTATCCTCTTTCCAATGCTGCAAAATGAACGAATTTGATTACAAATTGATGACGTTATGGCAGTTTGAAAAATGGACAAAAACAAGGTTTAAAAAATCAAATTGCTAAACAAAATCATGTTTTGACAGCAATTTTGATTGGAAATGTTTGTAGAATCAATTTGCTTTATTTTGTAACCCATTAGATAGAGTCCAATGCTGTGCAAATGAGCGAATTTGGTTGCAAATTGATGACGTTTATGGCAGTTTGAAAAATGGACAAAAACAAGGGCTTAACAAAATCATGTTTTGACAGCAATTTTGATGGAAATATTTTTACAATAAATTTGCATTATTTTGTACCCATTAGATAGAGGAAGTTCTCCTCTTTCCAATGCTGTGAAAATGAGCGAATTTGGTTGCAAATTGATGACGGTTATGAAAGTTTGAAAAATGGACATAAAACAAGGTTTAAAAATAAAATTGCTTAACAAATTCGTGTTTAGACAGCAATTTTGGTGGAAATATTTTTACAATCAATTTGCTTTTATTTTGCAACTACAAGATAGAGGAAGTTCTCCTCTTTCCAATGCTGTGAAAATGAGCGAATTTGGTTGCAAATTGATGACGTTATGACAGTTTGAAAAATGGACAAAAACAAGACTTAAAAAATCAAATTGCTTAACAAAATCATGTTTTGACAGCAATTTTGATGGAAATATTTTTAGAATCAATTTACTTTATTTTGTAACTACTAGATAGAGGAAGTTCTCCTGTTTCCAATGCTGTGAAAAATCAGCGAATTTGGTTGCAAAATTGATGACGTTATGGCAGTTTAAAAAATGGACAAAAACATAGGTTAAAAAATCAAATTTAACAAAATCATGTTTTGACAGCAATTTTGAAAATATTTTTAGAATCAATTTGCTTTATTTTGTACCCATTAGATAGATTCCAATGCTGTGAAAATGAGCGAATTTGTTTGCAAATTGATGACGTATGTGGCCAGTTTGAAAAATGGACAAAAACAAGGCTTAACAAAATCATGTTTTGACAGCAATTTTGATAGAAATATTGTTAGAATAAATTTGCTTTATTTTGTAACTACTAGATAGAGGAAGTTCTCCTCTTTCCAATGCTGTGAAATGAGCGAATTTGGTTGCAAATTGATGACGTTATGGCAGTTTGAAAAATGGACAAAAACAAGGTTTAAAAAATCAAATTTCTTAACAAAATCGTGTTTTGACAGCAATTTTGATGGAAATATATTTTTAGAATCAATTTGCTTTATTTTTGTACCAATTACATAGAGGAAGTTATCCTCTTTCCAATGCTGTGAAAATTAGCGAATTTGATTGCAAATTAATGACGTTATGGCAGTTTAAAAAATGGACAAAAACAAGGCTTTAAAAAATCAAATTGCTTTACAAAAATCATGTTTTGACAGCAATTTTGATGGAAATATTGTTAGAATCAATTTGCTTTATTTTGCATACAAGATAGAGGAAGTTTCTCCTCTTTCCAATGCTGTGAAAATGAGCGAATTTGGTTGCAAATTGATGACGTTATGGCAGTTTGAAAAATGGACAAAAACAAGGTTTTAAAAATCAAATTTCTTAACAAAATCGTGTTTTGATAGCAATTTTGATGGAAATATTTTTAGAATCAATTTGCTTTATTTTGTACCCATTAGATAGATACCATTGCTGTGAAAATGAGCGAATTTGGTTGCAAATTGATGACGTTGTGCCAGTTTGAAAAATGGACAGAAACAAGGCTTAACAAAATCATGTTTTGACAGCAATTTTGATGGAAATATTTTTAGAATAAATTTGCTTTATTTTCTAACTACTAGATAGAGGTAGTTTATCCTCTTTCCAATGCTGTGAAAATGAGCGAATTTGGTTGCAAATTGATGACGTTATGGTAGTTTGAAAAATGGACAAAAACAAGGTTTAAAAAATCAAATTTCTTAACAAGATTGTGTTTTGACAGGAATTTTGATGGAAATATTTTTACAATAAATTTGCTTTATTTTGTACTCATTAGATAGAAGAAGTTCTCCTCTTTCTAATGCTGTGAAAATGAGCGAATTTGGTTGCAAATTGAATGACGTTATGAAAGTTTTGAAAAATGGTCTAAAACAAGGCTTAAAAATCAAATTGCTTAACAAAATCATGTTTTGACAGCAATTTTGATGGAAATATTTTTACAATAAATTTTGCTTTATTTTGTAATCATTAGATAGAAGAAGTTCTCCTCTTTCCAATGCTGTGAAATGAGCGAATTTGGGTTTGCAAATTGATGACGTTATGAAAGTTTGAAATAATGGACAAAAACAAGGCTTAAAAATCAAATTGCTTAACAAAATCATGTTTTGACAGCAATTTTTGATGGAAATATTTTTAGAATCAATTTACTTTATTTTGTACCATTAGATAGAGGAAGTTATCCTCTTTCCAATGCTTGCGAAAAATGAACGAATTTGATAGCAAATTGATGACGTTATGGCAGTTTGAAAAAATGGACAAAAACAAGGTTTAAAAAATCAAATTGCTAAAACAAAAATCATGTTTTGACAGCAATTTTGATGGAAATATTTGTAGAATCAATTTGCTTTATTTTGTACCCATTAGATAGAGTCCAATGCTGTGCAAATGAGCGAATTTGGTTGCAAATTGATGACGTTCGTGTGGCAGTTTGAAAAATGGACAAAAACAAGGCTTTAAAAATCAAGCTTAACAAATCATGTTTTGACAGCAATTTTGATGGAAATATTTTTAGAATCAATTTGCCTTTATTTTCTAACTACTAGATAGAGGAAGTTATCCTCTTTCCAATGCTGTGAAAATGAGTGAATCTGGTTGCAAATTGATTGACGTTATGGTTAGTTTGAAAAATGGACAAAAAACAAGACTTATAAAAATCAAATTGCTTAACAAAATCATGTTTTGACAGCATTTTGATGGAAATATTTTTAGAATCAATTTACTTTATTTTGTAACTACTAGATAGAGGAAGTTTCTCCTGTTTCCAATGCTGTGAAAATGAGCGAATTTGGTTGCAAATTGATGACGTTATGGCAGTTTAAAAATGGGACAAAAACAAGGCTTAACAAAATCATGTTTTGACAGCAATTTTGATGGAAATATTTTTAGAATCAATTTGCTTTATTTTGTACCCATTAGATTGTATTCCAATGCTGTGAAAATGAGCGAATTTGTTTGCAAATTGATGACGTTTGTGCCAGTTTGAAAAAATGGACAAAAACAAGGTTTTTAAAAAATCAAATTTCTTAACAAAATCGTGTTTTGACAGCAATTTTGATGGAAATATTTTTAGAATCAATTTGCTTTATTTTCTAACTACTAGATAGAGGAAAGTTATCCTCTTTCCAATGCTGTGAAAATTAGCGAATTTGATTGCAAATTAATGACGTTATGGCAGTTTGAAAAAATGGACAAAAACAAGGCTTAAAAATCAAATTGCTTTACAAAATCATGTTTTGACAGCAATTTTGATGGAAATATTTTTAGAATCAATTTGCTTTATTTTGCAACTACAAGATAGGAGGGGAAGTTCTCCTCTTTCCAATGCTGTGAAAATGAGCGAATTTGGTTGCAAATTGATAACGTTATGACAGTTTGAAAAATGGACAAAAACAAGGCTTAAAAATCAAATTGCTTAACAAAATCATGTTTTGACAGCAATTTTGATAGAAATATTTTTAGAATCAATTTTCTTTATTTTGTAACTACTAGATAGAGGAAGTTCTCCTGTTTCCAATGCTGTGAAAATGTGCGAATTTGGTTGCAAATTGATGACGTTATGGCAGTTTGAATAATGGACAAAAACAAGGATTAACAAAATCATGTTTTGGCAGCAATTTTGATGGAAATATTTTTACAATAAATTTGCTTTATTTTGAACTCATTAGATAGAAGAAGTTCTCCTCTTTCTAATGCTGTGAAAATGAGCGAATTTGGTTGCAAATTGATGACGTTATGAAAGTTTGAATAATGGTCTAAAACAAGGCTTAAAAATCAAATTGCTTAACAAAATCATGTTTTGGCAGCAATTTTGATGGAAATATTTTTACAATAAATTTGCTTTATTTTGTACTCATTAGATAGAAGAAGTTCTCCTCTTTCTAATGCTGTGAAAATGAGCGAATTTGGTTGCAAATTGATGACGTTATGAAAGTTTGAATAATGGTCTAAAACAAGGCTTAAAAATCAAATTGCTTAACAAAATCGTGTTTTGACAGCAATTTTGATGGAAATATTTTTAGAATCAATTTACTTTATTTTGTACCATTAGATAGAGGAAGTTATCCTCTTTCCAATGCTGCGAAAATGAACGAATTTGATAGCAAATTGATGACGTTATGGCAGTTTGAAAAATGGACAAAAACAAGGTTTAAAAATCAAATTGCTAAACAAAATCATGTTTTGACAGCAATTTTGATGGAAATATTTGTAGAATCAATTTTCTTTATTTTTGCTTTCCCATTTAGATAGAGTCCAATGCTGTGCAAATGAGCGAATTTGGTTGCAAATTGATGACGTTGTGGCAGTTTGAAAAAATGGACAAAAACAAGGCTTAACAAATAATCATGTTTTGACAGCAATTTTGATGGAAATATTTTTAGAATCAATTTGTTTATTTTTCTAACTACTAGATAGAGGAAGTTATCCTCTTTTCCAATGCTGTGAAAATGAGCGAATCTGGTTGCAAATTGATGACGTTATGGTAGTTTGAAAAATGGACAAAAACAAGACTTAAAAATCAAATTGCTTAACAAAATCATGTTTTGACAGCAATTTTGATGGAAATATTTTTTAGAATCAATTTACTTTATTTTGTAACTACTAGATAGAGGAAGTTCTCCTGTTCCAATGCTGTGAAAATGAGCGAATTTGGTTGCAAATTGATGACGTTATGGCAGTTTAAAAAATGGACAAAAACAAGGGGTTAACAAAATCATGTTTTTGACTGTAATTTTGATTAGAAATATTTGTAGCATCAATTTGCTTTATTTTGTACCCATTAGATAGTTTCCCAATGCCGTGAAATGAGCGAATTTGGTTGCAAATTGATGACGTTGTGCCAGTTTGAAAAATGGAACAAAAACAAGGCTTAACAAAATCATGTTTTGACAGCAATTTTGATGGAAATATTTTTAGAATCAATTTGCTTTATTTTTAACTACTAGATAGAGGAAGTTATCCTCTTTCCAATGCTGTGAAAATGAGCGAATCTGGTTGCAAAATTGATGACGTTATGGTAGTTTGAAAAATGGACAAAAACAAGGCTTTAAAAAAATCAAATTTCTTAACAAGATCGTGTTTTGACAGGAATTTTGATGGAAATATTTTTAGAATCAATTTGCTTTATTTTGTACCCATTACATAGAGGGAAGTTATCCTCTTTCCAATGCTGCAAAAATGAACGAATTTGATTACAAATTGATGACGTTATGGCAGTTTGAAAAATGGACAAAAACAAGGTTTAAAAAATCAAATTGCTAAACAAAATCATGTTTTGACAGCAATTTTGATGTAAATGTTTGTTAGAATCAATTTGCTTTATTTTGTACCCATTAGATAGAGTCCAATGCTGTGCAAATGAGCGAATTTGGTTGCCAAATTGATGGCGTTATGGCAGTTTGAAAAATGGACAAAAACAAGGCTTAAAACATAATCATGTTTTGACAGCAATTTTGATGAAAAATATTTTTACAATAAATTTGCATTATTTTGTACCATTAGATAGAGGAAGTTCTTCTCTTTCCAATGCTGTGAAAATGAGCGAGTGTGGTTGCAAATTGATGACGTTATGAAAGTTTGAAAAATGGACAAAAACAAGGTTTAAAAATAAAATTGCTTAACAAATTCGTGTTTTGACAGCAATTTTGGTGGAAATTTTTTTACAATCAATTTGCTTTATTTTGCAAGTACAAGATAGAGGAAGTTCTCCTCTTTCCAATGCTGTGAAATGAGCGAATTTGGTTGCAAATTGATAACGTTATGACAGTTTGAAAAATGGACAAAAACAAGACTTAAAAAATCAAATTGCTTAACAAAATCATGTTTTGACAGCAATTTTGATGGAAATATTTTTAGAATCAATTTATTTATTTTGTAACTACTAGTTAGAGGAAGTTCTCCTGTTTCCAATGCTGTGAAAATGAGCGAATTTGGTTGCAAATTGATGACGTTATGGCAGTTTAAAAAATGGACAAAAAACAAGGCTTAACACAAAATCCATGTTTTGACAGCAATTTTGATTGACATATTTGTAGCATCAATTTGCTTTATTTTGTACCCATTAGATAGATTCCAATGCCGTGAAAATGAGCGAATTTGGTTGCAAATGGATGACGTTGTGCCAGTTTGAAAAATGGACAAAATAAAAATCAAGGCTTAACAAAATCATGTTTTGACAGCAATTTTGATGGAAATATTTTTAGAATAAATTTGCTTTATTTTCTAACTACTAGATAGAGGAAGTTATCCTCTTTCCAATGCTGTGAAAATGAGCGAATCTGGTTTGCAAATTGATGACGTTATGGTAGTTTTGAAAAATGGACAAAAACAAGGTTTAAAAAAATCAAATTTCTTATCAAGATTGTGTTTTGACAGGAATTTTGATGGAAATTATTTTTAGAATCAATTTGCTTTATTTTGTACCCATTACATAGAGGAAGTTATCCTCTTTCCAATGCTGCAAAATTGAACGAATTTGATTACAAAGTGATGACGTTATGGCAGTTTGAAAAATGGACAAAAACAAGGTTTAATAAAATCAAATTGCTAAACAAAATCATGTTTTGACAGCAATTTTGATGGAAATGTTTGTAGAATCAATTTGCTTTATTTTGTACCCATTAGATAGAGTCCAATGCTGTGCAAAGGAGCGAATTTGGTTGCAAATTGATGACGTTATGGCAGTTTGAAAAATGGACAAAAAACAAGGCTTAAACTTAAAAAATCATGTTTTGACAGCAATTTTGATGGAAATATTTTTACAATAAATTTGCATTATTTTGTACCCATTTGATAGAGGAAGTTCTCCTCTTTCCTATGCTGTGAAAATGAGCGAATGTGGTTGCAAATTGATGACGTTATGAAAGTTTGAAAAATGGACAAAAACAAGGTTTTTTAAAAAATAAAATTGCTTAACAAATTCGTGTTTAGGACAGCAATTTTGGTGGAAATATTTTTACAATCAATTTGCTTTATTTTGCAACTACAAGATAGAGGAAGTTCTCCTCTTTCCAATGCTTGTTGTGGAAAATGAGCGAATTTGGTTGCAAATTGATAACGTTATGACAGTTGAAAAATGGACAAAAACAAGACTTAAAAATCAAATTGCTTAACAAAATCATGTTTTGACAGCAATTTTGATGGAAATATTTTTAGAATCAATTTACTTTATTTTGTAACTACTAGATAGAGGAAGTTCTCCTGTTTCCAATGCTGTGAAAATCCAGCGAATTTGGTTGCAAATTGATGACGTTATGGCAGTTTAAAAAATGGACAAAAACAAGGGTTAACAAAATCATGTTTTGACAGCAATTTTGGTAGAAATATTTTTAGAATCAATTTGCTTTATTTTGTACCCATTAGATAGATTTCCCAATGCTGTGAAAATGAGCGAATTTGTTTGCAAATTGATGACGTTGTGCCAGTTGAAAATGGACAAAAACAAGGCTTAACAAAATCATGTTTTGACAGCAATTTTGATAGAAATATTGTTAGAATAAATTTGCTTTATTTTGTAACTACTAGATAGAGGAAGTTCTCCTCTTTCCAATGCTGTGAAAATGAGCGAATTTGGTTTGCAAATTGATGACGTTATGGCAGTTTGAAAAAGGACATAAACAAGGTTTAATAAATCAAATTTCTTAACAAAATCGTGTTTTGACAGCAATTTTGATGGAAATATTTTTTGAATCAATTTGCTTTTATTTTGTACCAATTACATAGAGGAAGTTATCCTCTTTCCAATGCTGTGAAAATTAGCGAATTTTGTGAATTGCAAATTAATGACGTTATGGCAGTTTTAAAAAATGGACAAAAACAAGGCTTAAAAATCAAATTGCTTTACAAAAATCATGTTTTGACAGCAATTTTGATGGAAATATTGTTAGAATCAATTTGCTTTATTTTGCAATACAAGATAGAGGAAGTTCTCCTCTTTCCAATGCTGTGGAAAATGAGCGAATTTGGTTGCAAATTGATGACGTTATGGCAGTTTGTTAAATGGACAAAAAACAAGGTTTTAAAAAATCAAATTTCTTAACAAAATCGGGTTTTGATAGCAATTTTGATGGAAATATTTTTAGAATCAATTTGCTTTATTTTGTACCCATTAGATAGATTTCCAATGCCGTGAAAATGAGCGAATTTGGTTGCAAATTGATGACGTTGTGCCAGTTTGAAAAATGGACAGAAACAAGGCTTAACAAAATCACGTTTTGACAGCAATTTTGATGGAAATATTTTTTAGAATAAATTTGCTTTATTTTTCTAACTACTAGATAGAGGAAGTTATTCCTCTTTCCAATGCTGTGAAAATGAGCGAATATGGTTGCAAATTGATGACGTTATGGTAGTTTGAAAAATGGACAAAAACAAGGTTTTAAAAAATCAAATTTCTTAACAAGATGGTGTTTTGACAGGAATTTTGATGGAAATATTTTTAGAATCAATTTGCTTTATTTTTGTACCCATTACATAGAGGAAGTTATCCTCTTTCCAATGCTGCAAAAATGAACGAATTTGATTACAAATTGATGACGTTATGGCTGTTTGAAAAATGGACAAAAACAAGGTTTAAAAAAATCAAATTGCTAAACAAAATCATGTTTTGACAGCAATTTTGATGGAAATGTTTGTAGAATCAATTTGCTTTATTTTGTACCCATTAGATAGAGTCCAATGCTGTGCAAATGAGCGAATTTGGTTGCAAATTGATGACGTTATGGCAGTTTGAAAAATGGACAAAAACAAGGCTTAACAAAATCATGTTTTGACAGCAATTTTGATGGAAATATTTTTACAATAAATTTGCATTATTTTGTACCCATTAGATAGAGGAAGTTCTCCTCTTTCCAATGCTGTGAAAATGAGCGAATGTGGTTGCAAATTGATGACGTTATGAAAGTTTGAAAATGGACAAAAAACAAGGGTTAAAAATAAAATTGCTTAACAAATTCGTGTTTTAGTCAGCAATTTTGGTGGAAATATTTTTTACAATCAATTTGCTTTATTTTGCAACTACAAGATAGAGGAAGTTCTCCTCTTTCCAATGCTGTGAAAATGAGCGAATTTGGTTGCAAATTGATAACGTTATGACAGTTTGAAAAATGGACAAAAAACAAGACCTTTAAAATCAAATTGCTTAACAAAAATCATGTTTTGACAGCAATTTTGATGGAAATATTTTTAGAATCAATTTACTTTATTTTGTAAACTACTAGATAGAGGAAGTTCTCCTGTTTCCAATGCTGTGAAAATCAGCGAATTTGGTTGCAAATTGATGACGTTATGGCAGTTTAAAAAATGGACAAAAACAAGGGGTTAACAAAATCATGTTTTGACAGCAATTTTGGTAGAAAATATTTTTAGAATCAATTTGCTTTATTTTGTAACATTAGATAGATTCCAATGCTGTGAAAATGAGCGAATTTGTTTGCAAATTGATGACGTTGTGCCAGTTTGAAAAATGGACAAAAACAAGGCTTAACAAAATCATGTTTTGACAGCAATTTTGATAGAAATATTGTTAGAATAAATTTGCTTTATTTTTGTAACTACTAGATAGAGGAAGTTCTCCTCTTTCCAATGCTGTGAAAATGAGCCGTATTTGGTTGCAAATTGATGACGTTTATGGCAGTTTGAAAAATGGACAAAAACATGGTTTAAAAAATCAAATTTCTTAACAAAATCGTGTTTTGACAGCAATTTTGATGGAAATATTTTTAGAATCAATTTGCTTTATTTTGTACCAATTACATAGAGGAAGTTATCCTCTTTCCAATGCTGTGAAAATTAGCGAATTTGATTGCAAATTAATGACGTTATGGCAGTTTAAAAAATGGACCAAAACAAGGCTTTAAAAAAATCAAATTGCTTTACAAAATCATGTTTTGACAGCAATTTTGATGGAAATATTGTTTAGAATCAATTTGCTTTATTTTGCAACTACATGATAGAGGAAGTTCTCCTCTTTCCAATGCTGTGAAATGAGCGAATTTTGGTTGCAAATTGATGACGTTATGGCAGTTTGAAAAATGGACAAAAACAAGGTTTAAAAAATCAAATTTCTTAACAAAATCGTGTTTTGACAGCAATTTTGATGGAAATATTTTTAGAATCAATTTGCTTTATTTTGTACCCATTAGATAGATTCCAATGCCGTGAAAATGAGCGAATTTGGTTGCAAATTGATGTCGTTGTGCCAGTTTGAAAAAATGGACAAAAACATGGCTTAACAAAATCATGTTTTGACAGCAATTTTGATGGAAATATTTTTTAGAATCAATTTGCTTTATTTTCTAACTACTAGATAGAGGAAGTTATCCTCTTTTCAATGCTGTGAAAATGAGCGAATCTGGTTGCAAATTGATGACGTTATGGTAGTTTGAAAAATGGACAAAAACAAGGTTTAAAAAATCAAAATTTCTTAACAAGATTGTGTTTTGACAGGAATTTTGATGGAAATATTTTTAGAATCAATTTGCTTTATTTGTACCCATTACATAGAGGATGTTATCCTCTTTCCAATGCTGCAAAAATGAACGAATTTGATTACAAATTGATGACGTTATGGCAGTTTGAAAAATGGACAAAAACAAGGTTTTAAAAAAATCAAATTGCTAAACAAAATCATGTTTTGACAGCAATTTTGATGGAAATGTTTGTAGAATCAATTTGCTTTATTTTGTACCCATTAGATAGAGTCCAATGCTGTGCTAATGAGCGAATTTGGTTGCAAATTGATGACGGTATGGCAGTTTGAAAAATGGACAAAAACAAGGCTTAACAAAATCATGTTTTGACAGCAATTTTGATGGAAATATTTTTACAATAAATTTGCATTATTTTGTACCAATTAGATAGAGGAAGTTCTCCTCTTTCCAATGCTGTGAAAAATGAGCGAATGTGGTTGCAAATTGATGACGTTATTGAAAGTTTGAAAAAATGGACAAAAACAAGGTTTAAAAATAAAATTGCTTAACAAATTCGTGTTTAGACAGCAATTTTGGTGGAAATATTTTTTACAATCAATTTGCTTTATTTTGCAACTACATGATAGAGGAAGTTCTCCTCTTTCCAATGCTGTGAAAATGAGCGAATTTGGTTGCAAATTGATAACGTTATGACAGTTTGAAAAATGGACAAAAACAAGACTTAAAAATCAAATTGCTTAACAAAATCATGTTTTGACAGCAATTTTGATGGAAATATTTTTAGAATCAATTTACTTTTATTTTGTAACTACTAGATAGAGGAAGTTCTCCTGTTTCCAATGCTGTGAAAATCAGCGAATTTGGTTGCAAATTGATGACGTTTATGGCAGTTTTAAAAAAATGGACAAAAAACAAGGGTTAACAAAATCATTGTTTTGACAGCAATTTTGGTAGAAATATTTTTAGAATCAATTTGCTTTATTTTGTACCCATTAGATAGATTCCAATGCTGTGAAAATGAGCGAATTTGTTTGCAAATTGATGACGTTGTGCCAGTTTGAAAAAATGGACAAAAACAATGGCTTAACAAAATCATGTTTTGACAGCAATTTTGATAGAAATATTGTTTAGAATAAATTTGCTTTATTTTGTAACTACTAGATAGAGGAAGTTCTCCTCTTTCCAATGCTGTGAAATGAGCGAATTTGGTTGCAAATTGATGACGTTATGGCTGTTTGAAAAATGGACAAAAACAAGGTTTTAAAAATCAAATTTCTTACAAAATCGTGTTTTGACAGCAATTTTGATGGAAATATTTTTAGAATCAATTTGCTTTATTTTGTACCAATTACATAGAGGAAGTTATCCTCTTTCCAATGCTGTGAAAATTAGCGAATTTGATTGCAAATTAATGACGTTATGGCAGTTTAAAAAAATGGACAAAAACAAGGCTTAAAAAATCAAATTGCTTTTACAAAATCATGTTTTGACAGCAATTTTGATGGAAATATTGTTAGAATCAATTTGCTTTATTTTGCAACTACAAGATGATAGAGGAAGTTCTCCTCTTTCCAATGCTGTGAAAATGAGCGAATTTGGTTGCAAATTGATGACGTTATGGCAGTTTGAAAAATGGACAAAAACAAGGTTTAAAAAATCAAATTTCTTAACAAAATGTGTTTTGACAGCAATTTTGATGGAAATATTTTTAGAATCAATTTGCTTTATTTTGTACCCATTAGATAGATTCCAATGCCGTGAAAATGAGCGAATTTGGTTGCAAATTGATGACGTTTGTGCCAGTTTGAAAAATGGACAAAAACAAGGCTTAACAAAATCATGTTTTGACAGCAATTTTGATGGAAATATTTTTAGAATCAATTTGCTTTATTTTCTAACTACTAGATAGAGGAAGTTATCCTCTTTCCAATGCTGTGAAAATGAGCGAATCTGGTTGCAAATTGATGACGTTATTGGTAGTTTGAAAAAATGGACAAAAACAAGGTTTAAAAAATCAAATTTCTTAACAAGATCGTGTTTTGACAGGAATTTTGATGGAAATATTTTTAGAATCAATTTGCTTTATTTTGTACCAATTACATAGAGGAAGTTATCCTCTTTCCAATGCTGCAAAAGATGAACGAATTTGATTACAAATTGATGACGTTATGGCAGTTTGAAAAAATGGACAAAAACAAGGTTTAAAAAATCAAATTTCTTAACAAGATCGTGTTTTGACAGGAATTTTGATGGAAATATTTTTAGAATCAATTTGCTTTATTTTGTACCCATTACATAGAGGAAGTTATCCTCTTTCCAATGCTGCAAAAATGAACGAATTTGATTACAAATTGATGACGTTATGGCAGTTTGAAAAATGGACAAAAACAAGGTTTAAAAAATCAAATTGCTAAACAAAATCATGTTTTGACAGCAATTTTGATGGAAATGTTTGTAGAATCAATTTGCTTTATTTTGTACCCATTAGATAGAGTCCAATGCTGTGCAAATGAGCGAATTTGGTTGCAAATTGATGGCGTTATGGCAGTTTGAAAAATGGACAAAAAACAAGGCTTAACAAAATCATGTTTTGACAGCAATTTTGATGAAAATATTTTTACAATAAATTTGCATTATTTTGTACCCATTAGATAGAGGAAGTTCTTCTCTTTCCAATGCTGTGAAAATGAGCGAATGTGGTTGCAAATTGATGACGTTATGAAAGTTTGAAAAATGGACAAAAACAAGGTTTAAAAATAAAATTGCTTAACAAATTGTGTTTTGACAGCAATTTTGTGCAAATATTTTTACAATCAATTTGCTTTATTTTGCAACTACAAGATAGAGGAAGTTCTCCTCTTTCCAATGCTGTGAAAATGAGCGAATTTGGTTGCAAATTGATAACGTTATTACAGTTTGAAAAATGGACAAAAACAAGACTTAAAAATCAAATTGCTTAACAAAAATCATGTTTTGACAGCAATTTTGATGGAAATATTTTTAGAATCAATTTACTTTATTTTGTAACTACTAGATAGAGGAAGTTCTCCTGTTTCCAATGCTGTGAAAATGAGCGAATTTGGTTGCAAATTGATGACGTTATGGCAGTTTAAAAAATGGACAAAAACAAGGCTTAACAAAATCATGTTTTGACAGCAATTTTGATAGCAATATTTGTAGCATCAATTTGCTTTATTTTGTACCCATTAGATAGATTCCAATGCCGTGAAAATGAGCGAATTTGGTTGCAAATTGATGACGTTGTGCCAGTTTGAAAAATGGACAAAAACAAGGCTTAACAAAATCATGTTTTGACAGCAATTTTGATGGAAATATTTTTAGAATAAATTTGCTTTATTTTCTAACTACTAGATAGAGGAAGTTATCCTCTTTCCAATGCTGTGAAAATGAGCGAATCTGGTTGCAAATTGATGACGTTATGGTAGTTTGAAAAATGGACAAAAACAAGGTTTAAAAAATCAAATTTCTTAACAAGATCGTGTTTTGACAGGAATTTTGATGGAAATATTTTTAGAATCAATTTGCTTTATTTTGTACCCATTACATAGAGGAAGTTATCCTCTTTCCAATGCTGCAAAAATGAACGAATTTTGATTACAAATTGATGACGTTATGGCAGTTTGAAAAATGGACAAAAACAAGGTTTAAAAAATCAAATTGCTAAACAAAATCATGTTTTGACAGCAATTTTGATGGAAATGTTTGTAGAATCAATTAGCTTTATTTTGTACCCATTAGATAGAGTCCAATGCTGTGCAAATGAGCGAATTTGGTTGCAAATTGATGACGTTTATGGCAGTTTGAAAAATGGACAAAACAAGGCTTAAAAAAATCATGTTTTGACAGCAATTTTGTTGGAAATATTTTTACAATAAATTTGCATTATTTTGTACACATTAGATAGAGGAAGTTCTCCTCTTTCCAATGCTGTGAAAATGAGCGAATGTGGTTGCAAATTGATGACGTTATGAAAGTTTGAAAAACGGACAAAAACAAGGTTTTAAAAATAAAATTGCTTAACAAATTCGTGTTTAGGACAGCAATTTTGGTGGAAATATTTTTACAATAAATTTGCTTTTATTTTGCAACTGCAAGATAGAGGAAGTTCTCCTCTTTCCAATGCTGTGAAAAATGTGCGAATTTGGTTGCAAATTGATGACGTTTATGGCAGTTTGAATAATGGACAAAAACAAGGATTAACAAAATCATGTTTTGGCAGCATTTTTGATGGAAATATTTTTACAATAAATTTGCTTTATTTTGTACTCATTAGATAGAAGAAGTTCTCTCTTTCCATTGCTGTGAAAATGAGCGAATTTGGTTGCAAATTGATGACGTTATGAAAGTTTGAATAATGGTCTAAAACAAGGCTTTAAAAATCAAATTGCTTAACAAATCGTGTTTTGACAGCAATTTTGATGGTAATATTTTTAGAACCAATTTTACTTTATTTTGTACCATTAGATAGAGGAAGTTATCCTCTTTCCAATGCTGCGAAAATGAAAGCGAATTTGATAGCAAATTGATGGCGTTATGGCAGTTTGAAAAATGGACAAAAACAAGGTTTAAAAAATCAAATTGCTAAACAAAATCATGTTTTGACAGCAATTTTGATTGAAATATTTGTAGAATCAATTTGCTTTATTTTGTACCCATTAGATAGAGTCCCAATGCTGTGCAAATGAGCGAATTTGGGCAAATTGATGACGTTGTGGCAGTTTGAAAAATGGACAAAAACAAGGCTTAACAAAATCATGTTTTGACAGCAATTTTGATGGAAATATTTTTAGAATCAATTTGCTTTATTTTCTAACTACTAGATAGAGGAAGTTATCCTCTTTCCAATGCTGTGAAAATGAGCGAATCTGGTTGCAAATTGATGGACGTTATGGTAGTTTGAAAAATGGACAAAAACAAGACTTAAAATCAAATTGCTTAACAAAATCATGTTTTGACAGCAATTTTGATGGAAATATTTTTAGAATCAATTTACTTTATTTTTGTAACTACTAGATAGAGGAAGTTCTCCTGTTTCCAATGCTGTGAAAATGAGCGAATTTGGTTGCAAATTGATGACGTAATGGCAGTTTAAAAAATGGACAAAAACAAGGCTTAACAAAATCATGTTTTGACAGCAATTTTGATAGAAATATTTGTAGCATCAATTTGCTTTATTTTGTACCCATTAGATAGATTCCAATGCCGTGAAAATGAGCGAATTTGGTTGCAAATTGATGACGTTGTGCCAGTTTGAAAAATGGACAAAAACAAGGCTTAACAAAATCATGTTTTGACAGCAATTTTGATGGAAATATTTTTAGAATCAATTTGCTTTATTTTCTAACTACTAGATAGAGGAAGTTATCTCTTTCCAATGCTGTGAAAATGAGCGAATCTGGTTGCAAATTGATGACGTTATGGTAGTTTGAAAAATGGACAAAAACAAGGTTTAAAAAATCAAATTTCTTAACAAGATCGTGTTTTGACAGGAATTTTGATGGAAATATTTTTAGAATCAATTTGCTTTATTTTGTACCCATTACATAGAGGAAGTTATCCTCTTTCCAATGCTGCAAAATGAACGAATTTGATTACAAATTGATGACGTTATGGCAGTTTGAAAAATGGACAAAAACAGGTTTAAAAAATCAAATTGCTAACAAAATCATGTTTTGACAGCAATTTTGATGGAAATGTTTGTAGAATCAATTTGCTTTATTTGTACCCATTAGATAGAGTCCAATGCTGTGCAAATGAGCGAATTTGGTTGCAAATTGATGACGTTATGGCAGTTTGAAAAATGGACAAAAACAAGGCTTAACAAAATCATGTTTTGACAAGCAATTTTGATGGAAATATTTTTACAATAAATTTGCATTATTTTGTACCCATTAGATAGAGGAAGTTCTCCTCTTTCCAATGCTGTGAAAATGAGCGAATGTGGTTTGCAAATTGATGACGTTATGAAAGTTTGAAAAATGGACAAAAACAAGGTTTAAAATTAAATTTGCTTAACAAATTCGTGTTTAGACAGCAATTTTGGGTGGAAATATTTTTACAATCAATTTGCTTTATTTTGCAACTACAAGATAGAGGAAGTTCTCCTCTTTCCAATGCTGTGAAAATGAGCGAATTTGGTTGCAAATTGATAACGTTATGACAGTTTGAAAAATGGACATAAACAAGACTTAAAATCAAATTGCTTAACAAAATCATGTTTTGACAGCAATTTTGATGGAAATATTTTTAGAATCAATTTACTTTATTTTATAACTACTAGATAGAGGAAGTTCTCCTGTTTCCAATGCTGTGAAAATCAGCGAATTTGGTTGCAAATTGATGACGTTATGGCAGTTTAAAAAAATGGACAAAAACAAGGGTTAACAAAATCATGTTTTGACAGCAATTTTGGTAGAAATATTTTTAGAATCAATTTGCTTTATTTTGTACCCATTAGATAGATTCCAATGCTGTGAAAATGAGCGAATTTGTTTGCAAATTGATGACGTTGTGCCAGTTTGAAAAATGGACAAAAACAAGGCTTAACAAAATCATGTTTTTGACAGCAATTTTGATAGAAATATTGTTAGAATATATTTGCTTTATTTTGTAACTACTAGATAGAGGAAGTTCTCCTCTTTCCAATGCTGTGAAAATGAGCGAATTTGGTTGCAAATTGATGACGTTATGGCAGTTTGAAAAATGGACAAAAACATGGTTTAAAAAATCAAATTTCTTAACAAAATCGTGTTTTGACAGCAATTTTGATGGAAATATTTTTAGAATCAATTTGCTTTATTTTGTCACCAATTACATAGAGGAAGTTATCCTCTTTCCAATGCTGTGAAAATTAGCGAATTTGATTGCAAATTAATGACGTTATGGCAGTTTAAAAAATGGACAAAAACAAGGCTTAAAAAATCAAATTGGTTTACAAAATCATGTTTTGACAGCAATTTTGATGGAAATATTGTTAGAATCAATTTGCTTTATTTTGCAACTACAAGATAGAGGAAGTTCTCCTCTTTCCAATGCTGTGAAAATGAGCGAATTTGGTTGCAAATTGAATGACGTTATGGCAGTTTGAAAAATGGACAAAAACAAGGTTTAAAAAATCAAATTTCTTAACAAAATCGTGTTTTGACAGCAATTTTGATGGAAATATTTTTAGAATCAATTTGCTTTATTTTGTACCCATTAGATAGATTCCGATGACGTGAAAATGAGCGAATTTGGTTGCAAATTGATGACGTTGTGCCAGTTTGAAAAATGGACAAAAACAAGGCTTAACAAAATCATGTTTTGACAGCAATTTTGATGGAAATATTTTTAGAATCAATTTGCTTTATTTTCTAACTACTAGATAGAGGAAGTTATCCTCTTTCCAATGCTGTGAAAATGTGCGGATCTGGTTGCAAATTGATGACGTTATGGTAGTTTGAAAAATGGACAAAAACAAGGTTTAAAAAATCAAATTTCTTAACAAGATTGTGTTTTGACAGGAATTTTGATGGAAATATTTTTAGAATCAATTTGCTTTATTTTGTACCCATTACATAGAGGAAGTTATCCTCTTTCCAATGCTGCAAAAATGAACGAATTTGATTACAAATTGATGACGTTATGGCAGTTTGAAAAATGGACAAAAACAAGGTTTAAAAAATCAAATTGCTAACAAAATCATGTTTTGACAGCAATTTTGATGGAAAATGTTTTGTAGAATCAATTTGCTTTATTTTGTACCCATTAGATAGAGTCCAATGCTGTGCAAATGAGCGATTTTGGTTGCAAATTGATGTCGTTATGGCAGTTTGAAAAATGGACAAAAAACATGGTTTAAAAAATCAAATTTCTTAACAAAATCGTGTTTTGACAGCAATTTTGATGGAAATATTTTTAGAATCAATTTGCTTTATTTTGTACCAATTACTTAGAGGAAGTTATCCTCTTTCCTATGCTGTGAAAATTAGCGAATTTGATTGCAAATTAATGACGTTATGGCAGTTTAAAAAATGGACAAAAACAAGGCTTAAAAAATCAAATTGCTTTACAAAATCATGTTTTGACAGCAATTTTGATGGAAATATTGTTAGAATCAATTTGCTTTATTTTGCAACTACAAGATAGAGGAAGTTCTCCTCTTTCCAATGCTGTGAAAATGAGCGAATTTGGTTGCAAATTGATGACGTTATGGCAGTTTGAAAAATGGACAAAAACAAGGTTTAAAAAATCAAATTTCTTAACAAAATCGTGTTTTGACAGCAATTTTGATGGAAATATTTTTAGAATCAATTTGCTTTATTTTGTACCCATTAGATAGATTCCATGCCGTGAAAATGAGCGAATTTGGTTGCAAATTGATGACGTTGTTGCCAGTTTGAAAAATGGACAAAAACAAGGCTTAACAAAATCATGTTTTGACAGCAATTTTGATGGAAATATTTTTAGAATCAATTTGCTTTATTTTCTAACTACTAGATAGAGGAAGTTATCCTCTTTCCAATGCTGTGAAAATGAGCGAATCTGGTTGCAAATTGATGGACGTTATGGTAGTTTGAAAAATGGACAAAAACAAGGTTTAAAAAATCAAATTTCTTAACAAGATTGTGTTTTGACAGTATTTTGATGGAAATATTTTTTAGAATCAATTTGCTTTATTTTGTACCCATTACATAGAGGAAGTTATCCTCTTTCCAATGCTGCAAAAATGAACGAATTTGTTACAAATTGATGACGTTATGGAAGTTTGAAAAATGGACAAAAACAAAGGTTTAAAAAATCAAATTGCTAAAACAAAATCATGTTTTGACAGCAATTTTGATGGAAATGTTTGTAGAATCAATTTGCTTTATTTTGTACCCATTAGATAGAGTCCCAATGCTGTGCAAATGAGCGAATTTGGTTGCAAATTGATGAGGTTATGGCAGTTTGAAAAATGGACAAAAACAAGGCTTAACAAAATCATGTTTTGACAGCAATTTTGATGGAAATATTTTTACAATAAATTTGCATTATTTTGTACCCATTAGATAGAGGAAGTTCTCCTTTTCCAATGCTGTGAAAATGAGCGAATGTGGTTGCAAATTGATGACGTTATGAAAGTTTGAAAAATGGACAAAAACAAGGTTTAAAAATAAAATTGCTTAACAAATTCGTGTTTAGACAGCAATTTTGGTGGAAATATTTTTACAATCAATTTGCTTTATTTTGCAACTACAAGTTAGAGGAAGTTCTCTCTTTCCAATGCTGTGAAAATGAGCGAATTTGGTTGCAAATTGATAACGTTATGACAGTTTGAAAAATGGACAAAAAACAAGACTTAAAAATCAAATTGCTTAACAAAATCATGTTTTGACAGCAATTTTGATGGAAATATTTTTAGAATCAATTTACTTTATTTTGTAACTACTAGATAGAGGAAGTTCTCCTGTTTCCAATGCTGTGAAAATCAGCGAATTTGGTTGCAAATTGATGACGTTATGGCAGTTTAAAAAAATGGACAAAAACAAGGGTTAACAAAATCATGTTTTGACAGCAATTTTGGTAGAATATTTTTAGAATCAATTTGCTTTATTTTGTACCCATTAGATAGATTCCAATGCTGTGAAAAATGAGCGAATTTGTTTGCAAATTGATGACGTTGTGCCAGTTTGAAAAATGGACAAAAACACGGCTTAACAAAATCATGTTTTGACAGCAATTTTGATAGAAATATTGTTAGAATAAATTTGCTTTATTTTGTAACTAATAGATAGAGGAAGTTCTCCTCTTTCCAATGCTGTGAAAATGATGCGAATTTGGTTGCAAATTGATGACGTTATGGCAGTTTGAAAAATGGACAAAAACATGGTTTAAAAAATCAAATTTCTAAACAAAATCGTGTTTTGACAGCAATTTTGATGGAAATATTTTTAGAATCAATTTGCTTTATTTTGTACCAATTACATAGAGGAAGTTATCCTCTTTCCAATGCTGTGAAAATTAGCGAATTTGATTGCAAATTAATGACGTTATGGCAGTTTAAAAAATGGACAAAAACAAGGCTTAAAAAATCAAATTGGTTTACAAAATCATGTTTTTGACAGCAATTTTGATGGAAATATTGTTAGAATCAATTTGCTTTATTTTGCAACTACAAGATAGAGGAAGTTCTCCTCTTTCCAATGCTGTGAAAATGAGCGAATTTGGTTGCAAATTGATGACGTTATGGCAGTTTGAAAAATGGACAAAAACAAGGTTTTAAAAAATCAAATTTCTTAACCAAATCGTGTTTTGACAGCAATTTTGATGGAAATATTTTTAGAATCAATTTGCTTTATTTTGTACCCATTAGATAGATTCCTATGCCGTGAAAATGAGCGAATTTGGTTGCAAATTGATGACGTTGTGCCAGTTTGAAAAATGGGACAAAAACAAGGCTTAACAAAATCATGTTTTGACAGCTAATTTTGATGGAAATATTTTTAGAATCAATTTGCTTTATTTTCTAATACTAGATAGAGGAAGTTATCCTCTTTCCAATGCTGTGGAAAATGAGCGAATTTGGCAAATTGATGACGTTATGGTAGTTTGAAAAATGGACAAAAACAAGGTTTAAAAAATCAAATTTCTTAACAAGATTGTGTTTTGACAGGAATTTTGATGGAAATATTTTTAGAATCAATTTGCTTTATTTTGTACCCATTACATAGAGGAAGTTATCCTCTTTCCAATGCTGCAAAAATGAACGAATTTGATTACAAATTGATGACGTTATGGCAGTTTGAAAAATGGACAAAAACAAGGTTTAAAAAATCAAATTGCTAAACAAAATCATGTTTTGACAGCAATTTTGATGGAAATGTTTGTAGAATCAATTTGCTTTATTTTGTACCCATTAGATAGAGTCCAATGCTGTGCAAATGAGCGAATTTGGTTGCAAATTGATGACGTTATGGCAGTTTGAAAAATGGACAAAAACATGGTTTAAAAAATCAAATTTCTTAACAAAATCGTGTTTTGACAGCAATTTTGATGGAAATATTTTTAGAATCAATTTGCTTTATTTTGTACCAATTACATAGAGGAAGTTATCCTCTTTCCAATGCTGTGAAAATTAGCGAATTTGATTGCAAATTAATGACGTTATGGCAGTTTAAAAAATGGACAAAAACAAGGCTTAAAAAATCAAATTGCTTTACAAAATCATGTTTTGACAGCAATTTTGATGGAAATATTGTTAGAATCAATTTGCTTTATTTTGCAACTACAAGATAGAGGACAGTTCTCCTCTTTCCAATGCTGTGAAAATGAGCGAATTTGGTTGCAAATTGATGACGTTATGGCAGTTTGAAAAATGGACAAAAACAAGGTTTAAAAAATCAAATTTCTTAACAAAATCGTGTTTTGGACAGCAATTTTGATGGAAATATTTTTAGAATCAATTTGCTTTATTTTGTACCCATTAGATAGATTCCAATGCCGTGAAAATGAGCGAATTTGGTTGCAAATTGATGACGTTGTGCCAGTTTGAAAAATGGACAAAAACAAGGCTTAACAAAATCATGTTTTGACAGCAATTTTGATGGAAATATTTTTAGAATCAATTTGCTTTATTTTCTAACTACTAGATAGAGGAAGTTATCCTCTTTCCAATGCTGGTGACAATGAGCGAATATGCGTTGCAAATTGATGACGTTATGGTAGTTTGAAAAGATGGACAAAAACAAGGTTTAAAAAATCAAATTTTTTAACAAGATTGTGTTTTGACAGGATTTTTGATGGAAATATTTTTAGAATCAATTTGCTTTATTTTGTACCCATTACATAGAGGAAGTATCCTCTTTCCAATGCTGCAAAAATGAAACGAATTTGATTACAAATTGATGACGTTATGGCAGTTTGAAAAATGGACAAAAACAAGGTTTAAAAAATCAAATTGCTAAACCAAAATCATGTTTTGACAGCAATTTTGATGGAAATGTTTGTAGAATCAATTTGCTTTATTTTGTACCATTAGATAGAGTCCAATGCTGTGCAAATGAGCGAATTTGGTTGCAAATTGATGACGTTATGGGCAGTTTGAAAAATGGACAAAAACAAGGCTTAACAAAATCATGTTTTGACAGCAATTTTGATGGAAATATTTTTACAATAAATTTGCATTATTTTGTACCCATTAGATAGAGGAAGTTCTCCTCTTTCCATTGCTGTGAAAATGAGCGAATGTGGTTGCAAATTGATGACGTTATGAAAGTTTGAAAAATGGACAAAAACAAGGTTTTAAAAATAAAATTGCTTAACAAATTCGTGTTTAGACAGCAATTTTGGTGGAAATATTTTTACAATCAATTTGCTTTATTTTGCAACTACAAGATAGAGGAAAGTTCTCCTCTTTCCAATGCTGTGAAAATGAGCGAATTTGGTTGCAAAATGATAACGTTATGACAGTTTGAAAAATGGACAAAAACAAGACTTAAAAATCAAATTGCTTAACAAAATCATGTTTTGACAGCAAATTTTGATGGAAATATTTTTAGAATCAATTTACTTTATTTTGTAACTACTAGATAGAGGAAGTTCTCCTGTTTCCAATGCTGTGAAAATCAGCGAATTTGGTTGCAAATTGATGACGTTATGGCAGTTTAAAAAAATGGACAAAAACAAGGGTTAACAAAATCATGTTTTGACAGTCAATTTTGGTAGAAATATTTTTAGAATCAATTTGCTTTATTTTGTACCCATTAGATAGATTCCAATGCTGGGAAAATGAGCGAATTTGTTTGCAAATTGATGACGTTGTGCCAGTTTGAAAAATGGACAAAAACAAGGCTTAACAAAATCATGTTTTGACAGCAATTTTGATAGAAATATTGTTAGAATAAATTTTGCTTTATTTTGTAACTACTAGATAGAGGAAGTTCTCCTCTTTCCAATGCTGTGAAAATGAGCGAATTTGGTTGCAAATTGATGAGTTATGGCAGTTTGAAAAATGGACAAAAACAAGGTTTAAAAAATCAAATTTCTTAACAAAATCGTGTTTTGACAGCAATTTTGATGGAAATATTTTTAGAATCAATTTGCTTTATTTTGTACCAATTACATAGAGGAAGTTATCCTCTTTCCAATGCTGTGAAAATTAGCGAATTTGATTGCAAATTAATGACGTTATGGCAGTTTAAAAAATGGACAAAAACAAGGCTTAAAAAATCAAATTGCTTTACAAAATCATGTTTTGACAGCAATTTTGATGGAAATATTGTTAGAATCAATTTGCTTTATTTTGCAACTACAAGATAGAGGAGTTCTCCTCTTTCCAATGCTGTGAAAATGAGCGAATTTGGTTGCAAATTGATGACGTTATGGCAGTTTGAAAAATGGACAAAAACAAGGTTTTTAAAAAATCAAATTTCTTAACAAAATCGTGTTTTGACAGCAATTTTGATGGAAATATTTTTAGAATCAATTTGCTTTATTTTGTACCCATTAGATAGATTCCAATGCCGTGAAAATGAGCGAATTTGGTTGCAAATTGATGACGTTGTGCCAGTTTGAAAAATGGACAAAAACAAGGCTTAACAAAATCATGTTTTGACAGCAATTTTGATGGAAATATTTTTAGAATCAATTTGCTTTATTTTCTAACTACTAGATAGAGGAAGTTATCCTCTTTCCAATGCTGTGAAAATGAGCGAATCTGGTTGCAAATTGATGACGTTATGGTAGTTTGAAAAATGGAACAAAAACAAGGTTTAATAAATCAAATTTCTTAACATGATCGTGTTTTGACTGGAATTTTGATGGAAATATTTTAGAATCAATTTGCTTTATTTTGTACCCATTACATAGAGGAAGTTATCCTCTTTCCAATGCTGCAAAAATGAACGAATTTGATTACAAATTGATGACGTTATGGCAGTTTGAAAAATGGACAAAAACAAGGTTTAAAAAATCAAATTTCTTAACAAGATCGTGTTTTGACAGGAATTTTGATGGAAATATTTTTAGAATCAATTTGCTTTATTTTGTACCCATTACATAGAGGAAGTTATCCTCTTTCCAATGCTGCAAAAATGAACGAATTTGATTACAAATTGATGACGTTATGGCAGTTTGAAAAATGGACAAAAACAAGGTTTAAAAAATCAAATTGCTAAACAAAATCATGTTTTGACAGCAATTTTGATGGAAATGTTTGTAGAATCAATTTGCTTTATTTTGTACCCATTAGATAGAGTCCAATGCTGTGCAAATGAGCGAATTTGGTTGCAAATTGATGGCGTTATGGCAGTTTGAAAAATGGACAAAAACAAGGCTTAACAAAATCTTGTTTTGACAGCAATTTTGATGAAAATATTTTTACAATAAATTTGCATTATTTTGTACCCATTAGATAGAGGAAGTTCTTCTCTTTCCAATGCTTGTGAAAATGAGCGAATGTGGTTGCAAATTGATGACGTTATGAAAGTTTGAAAAATGGACAAAAACAAGGTATTTTAAAAATAAAATTGCTTAACAAATTCGTGTTTTGACAGCAATTTTGGTGCAAATATTTTTACAATCAATTTGCTTTATTTGCAACTACAAGATAGAGGAAGTTCTCCTCTTTCCAATGCTGTGAAAATGAGCGAATTTGGTTGCAAATTGATAACGTTATTACAGTTTGAAAAATGGACAAAAACAAGACTTAAAAATCAAATTGCTTAACAAAATCATGTTTTGACAGCAATTTTGATGGAAATATTTTTAGAATCAATTTACTTTATTTTGTAACTACTAGATAGAGGAAGTTCTCCTGTTTCCAATGCTGTGAAAATGAGCGAATTTGGTTGCAAATTGATGACGTTATGGCAGTTTAAAAAATGGACAAAAACAAGGCTTAACAAAATCATGTTTTGACAGCAATTTTGATAGAAATATTTGTAGCATCAATTTGCTTTATTTTGTACCCATTAGATAGATTCCAATGCCGTGAAAATGAGCGAATTTGCGTTGCTAATTGATGACGTTGTGCCAGTTTGAAAAATGGACAAAAACAAGGCTTAACAAAATATGTTTTGACAGCAATTTTGATGGAAATATTTTTAGAATAAATTTGCTTTATTTTCTAACTACTAGATAGAGGAAGTTATCCTCTTTCCAATGCTGTGAAAATGAGCGAATCTGGTTGCAAATTGATGACGTTATGGTAGTTTGAAAAATGGACAAAAACAAGGTTTAAAAAATCAAATTTCTTAACAAGATCGTGTTTTGACAGGAATTTTGATGGAAATATTTTTAGAATCAATTTGCTTTGATTTGTACCCATTACATAGAGGAAGTTATCTACTTTCCAATGCTGCAAAAATGAACGAATTTGAATTACAAATTGATGACGTTATGGCAGTTTGAAAAATGGACAAAAACAAGGTTTAAAAAATCAAATTTCTTAACAAGATCGTGTTTTGACAGGAATTTTGATGGAAATATTTTTAGAATCAATTTGCTTTATTTTGTACCCATTACATAGAGGAAGTTATCCTCTTTCCAATGCTGCAAAAATGAAACGAATTTGATTACAAATTGATGACGTTATGGCAGTTTGAAAAATGGACAAAAACAAGGTTTAAAAAATCAAATAGCTTAAACAAAATCATGTTTTGACAGCAATTTTGATGGAAAATGTTTGTAGAATCAATTTGCTTTATTTTGTACCCATTAGATAGAGTCCAATGCTGTGCAAATGAGCGAATTTGGTTGCAAATTGATGACGTTATGGCAGTTTGAAAAATGGACAAAAACAAGGCTTAACAAAATCATGTTTTGACAGCAATTTTGATGGAAATATTTTTACAATAATTTGCATTATTTTGTACACATTAGATAGAGGAAGTTCTCCTCTTTCCAATGCTGTGAAAATGAGCGAATGTGGTTGCAAATTGATGACGTTATGAAGTTTGAAAAATGGACAAAAACAAGGTTTAAAAATAAAATTGCTTAACAAATTCGTGTTTAGACAGCAATTTTGGTGGGAAATATTTTTACAATCAATTTGCTTTATTTTGCAACTACAAGATAGAGGATGTTCTCCTCTTTCCAATGCTGTGAAAATGTGCGAATTTGGTTGCAAATTGATTGACGTTATGGCAGTTTGAATAATGGACAAAAACAAGGATTAAACAAAATCATGTTTTTGGCAGCAATTTTGATGGAAATATTTTTACAATAAATTTGCTTTATTTTGTACTCATTAGATAGAAGAAGTTCTCCTCTTTCCAATGCTGTGAAAATGAGCGAATTTGGTTGCAAATTGATGACGTTATGAAAGTTTGAATAATGGTCTAAAACAAGGCTTAAAAATCAAATTGCTTAACAAAATCGTGTTTTGACAGCAATTTTGATGGAAATATTTTTAGAATCAATTTACTTTATTTTGTACCATTAGATAGAGGAAGTTATCCTCTTTCCAATGCTGCGAAAATGAACGAATTTGATAGCAAATTGATGACGTTATGGCAGTTTGAAAAATGGACAAAACAAGGTTTTAAAAAATCAAATTGCTAAACAAAATCATGTTTTGACAGCAATTTTGATTGAAATATTTGTAGAATCAATTTGCTTTATTTTGTACCCATTAGATAGAGTCCAATGCTGTGCAAATGAGCGAATTTGGTTGCAAATTGATGACGTTGTGGCAGTTTGAAAAATGGACAAAAACAAGGCTTAACAAAATCATGTTTTGACAGCAATTTTGATGGAAATATTTTTAGAATCAATTTGCTTTATTTTTCTAACTACTAGATAGAGGAAGTTATCCTCTTTCCAATGCTGTGAAAATGAGCGAATCTGGTTGCAAATTGATGACGTTATGGTAGTTTGAAAAATGGACAAAAACAAGACTTAAAAATCAAATTGCTTAACAAAATCATGTTTTGACAGCAATTTTGATGGAAATATTTTTAGAATCAATTTACTTTATTTTGTAACTACTAGATAGAGGAAGTTCTCCTGTTTCCAATGCTGTGAAAATGAGCGAATTTGGTTGCAAATTGATGACGTTATGGCAGTTTAAAAAATGGACAAAAACAAGGCTTAACAAAATCATGTTTTGACAGCAATTTTGATAGAAATATTTGTAGCATCAATTTGCTTTATTTTGTACCCATTAGATAGATTCCAATGCCGTGAAAATGAGCGAATTTGGTTGCAAATTGATGACGTTGTGCCAGTTTGAAAAATGGACAAAAACAAGGCTTAACAAAATCATGTTTTGACAGCAATTTTGATGGAAATATTTTTAGAATCAATTTGCTTTATTTTCTAACTACTAGATAGAGGAAGTTATCCTCTTTCCAATGCTGTGAAAATGAGCGAATCTGGTTGCAAATTGATGACGTTATGGTAGTTTGAAAAATGGACAAAAACAAGGTTTTAAAAAATCAAATTTCTTAACAAGATCGTGTTTGACAGGAATTTTGATGGAAATATTTTTAGAATCAATTTGCTTTATTTTGTACCCATTTATAGAGGGATGTTATCCTCTTTCCAATGCTGCAAAAATGAACGAATTTGATTACAAATTGATGACGTTATGGCAGTTTGAAAAATGGACAAAAACAAGGTTTAAAAATCAAATTGCTTAACAAAATCATGTTTTGACAGCAATTTTGATGGAAATGTTTGTAGAATCAATTTTGCTTTATTTTTTACCAATTAGATAGAGTCCAATGCTGTGCAAATGAGCGAATTTGGTTGCAAATTGATGGCGTTATGGCAGTTTGAAAAATGGACAAAAACAAGGCTTAACAAAATCATGTTTTGACAGCAATTTTGATGAAAATATTTTTACAATAAATTTGCATTATTTTGTACCATTAGATAGAGGAAGTTCTTCTCTTTCCAATGCTGTGAAAATGAGCGAATGTGGTTGCAAATTGATGACGTTATGAAAGTTTGAAAAATGGACAAAAACAAGGTTTAAAAATAAAATTGCTTAACAAATTCGTGTTTTGACAGCAATTTTGGTGGAAATATTTTTACAATCAATTTGCTTTATTTTGCAACTACAAGATAGAGGAAGTTCTCCTCTTTCCAATGCTGTGAAAATGAGCGAATTTGGTTGCAAATTGATAACGTTATGACAGTTTGAAAAATGGACAAAAACAAGACTTAAAAATCAAATTGCTTAACAAAATCATGTTTTGACAGCAATTTTGATGGAAATATTTTTAGAATCAATTTACTTTATTTTGTAACTACTAGATAGAGGAAGTTCTCCTGTTTCCAATGCTGTGAAAATCAGCGAATTTGGTTGCAAATTGATGACGTTATGGCAGTTTAAAAAATGGACAAAAACAAGGGTTAACAAAATCATGTTTGACAGCAATTTTGGTAGAAATATTTTTAGAATCAATTTGCTTTATTTTTGTACCCATTAGATAGATTCCAATGCTGTTGAAAATGAGCGAATTTGTTTGCAAATTGATGACGTTGTGCCAGTTTGAAAAATGGACAAAAACAAGGCTTAACAAAATCATGTTTTGACAGCAATTTTGATAGAAATATTGTTAGAATAAATTTGCTTTATTTTGTAACTACTAGATAGAGGAAGTTCTCCTCTTTCCAATGCTGTGAAAATGAGCGAATTTGGTTGCAAATTGATGACGTTATGGCAGTTTGAAAAATGGACAAAAACAAGGTTTAAAAAATCAAATTTCTTAACAAAATCGTGTTTTGACAGCAATTTTGATGGAAATATTTTTAGAATCAATTTGCTTTATTTTGTACCAATTACATAGAGGAAGTTATCCTCTTTCCAATGCTGTGAAAATTAGCGAATTTGATTGCAAATTAATGACGTTATGGCAGTTTAAAAAATGGACAAAAACAAGGCTTAAAAAATCAAATTGCTTTACAAAATCATGTTTTGACAGCAATTTTGATGGAAATATTGTTAGAATCAATTTGCTTTATTTTGCAACTACAAGATAGAGGAAGTTCTCCTCTTTCCAATGCTGTGAAAATGAGCGAATTTGGTTGCAAATTGATGACGTTATGGCAGTTTGAAAAATGGACAAAAACAAGGTTTTAAAAATCAAATTTCTTAACAAAAATCGTGTTTTGACAGCAATTTTGATGGATATATTTTTAGAATCAATTTGCTTTATTTTGTACCCATTAGATAGATTCCAATGCCGTGAAAATGACGCGAATTTGGTTGCAAATTGATGACGTTGTGCCAGTTTGAAAAATGGACAAAAACAAGGCTTAACAAAATCATGTTTTGACAGCAATTTTGATGGAAATATTTTTAGAATCAATTTGCTTTATTTTCTAACTACTAGATAGAGGAAGTTATCCTCTTTCCAATGCTGTGAAAATGAGCGAATCTGGTTGCAAATTGATGACGTTATGGTAGTTTGAAAAATGGACAAAAACAAGGTTTAAAAAATCAAATTTCTTAACAAGATCGTGTTTTGACAGGAATTTTGATGGAAATATTTTTAGAATCAATTTGCTTTATTTTGTACCCATTACATAGAGGAAGTTATCCTCTTTCCAATGCTGCAAAAATGAACGAATTTGATTACAAATTGATGACGTTATGGCAGTTTGAAAAATGGACAAAAACAAGGTTTAAAAAATCAAATTTCTTAACAAGATCGTGTTTTGACAGGAAATTTTGATGGAAATATTTTTAGAATCAATTTGCTTTATTTTTGTACCCATTACATAGAGGAAGTTATCCTCTTTCCAATGCTGCAAAAATGAACGAATTTGATTACAAATTGATGACGTTATGGCAGTTTGAAAAAAGGACAAAAACAAGGTTTAAAAAATCAAATTGCTTAAACAAAATCATGTTTTGACAGCAATTTTGATGGAAATGTTTGTAGAATCAATTTGCTTTATTTTGTACCATTAGATAGAGTCCAATGCTGTGCAAATGAGCGAATTTGGTTGCAAATTGATGGCGTTATGGCAGTTTGAAAAATGGACAAAAACAAGGCTTAACAAAATCATGTTTTGACAGCAATTTTGATGAAAATATTTTTTTACAATAAATTTGCATTATTTTGTACCCATTAGATAGAGGAAGTTCTTCTCTTTCCAATGCTGTGAAAATGAGCGAATGTGGTTGCAAATTGATGACGTTATGAAAGTTTGAAAAATGGACAAAAACAAGGTTTAAAAATAAAATTACTTAACAAATTCGTGTTTTGACAGCAATTTTGGTGCAAATATTTTTTACAATCAATTTGCTTTATTTTGCAACTACAAGATAGAGGAAGTTCTCCTCTTTCCAATGCTGTGAAAATGAGCGAATTTGGTTGCAAAATTGATAACGTTATTACAGTTTGAAAAATGGACAAAAACAAGACTTAAAAATCAAATTGCTTAACAAAATCATGTTTTGACTGCAATTTTGATGGAAATATTTTTAGAATCAATTTACTTTATTTTGTAACTACTAGATAGAGGAAGTTCTCCTGTTTCCAATGCTGTGAAAATGAGCGAATTTGATTGCAAATTAATGACGTTATGGCAGTTTAAAAAATGGACAAAAACAAGGCTTAACAAAATCATGTTTTGACAGCAATTTTGATAGAAATATTTGTAGCATCAATTTGCTTTATTTTGTACCCATTAGATAGATTCCAATGCCGTGAAAATGAGCGAATTTGGTTGCAAATTGATGACGTTGTGCCAGTTTGAAAAATGGACAAAAACAAGGCTTAACAAAATCATGTTTTGACAGCAATTTTGATGGAAATATTTTTAGAATAAATTTGCTTTATTTTCTAACTACTAGATAGAGGAAGTTATCCTCTTTCCAATGCTGTGAAAATGAGCGAATCTGGTTGCAAATTAATGACGTTATGGCAGTTTAAAAAATGGACAAAAACAAGGCTTAAAAAATCAAATTGCTTTACAAAATCATGTTTTGACAGCAATTTTGATGGAAATATTGTTAGAATCAATTTGCTTTATTTTGCAACTACAAGATAGAGGAAGTTCTCCTCTTTCCAATGCTGTGAAAATGAGCGAATTTGGTTGCAAATTGATGACGTTATGGCAGTTTGAAAAATGGACAAAAACAAGGTTTAAAAAATCAAATTTCTTAACAAAATCGTGTTTTGACAGCAATTTTGATGGAAATATTTTTAGAATCAATTTGCTTTATTTTGTACCCATTAGATAGATTCCAATGCCGTGAAAATGAGCGAATTTGGTTGCAAATTGATGACGTTGTGCCTGTTTGAAAATTGGACAAAAACAAGGCTTAACAAAATCATGTTTTGACAGCAATTTTGATGGAAATATTTTTAGAATCAATTTGCTTTATTTTCTAACTACTAGATAGAGGAAGTTATCTCTTTCCAATGCTGTGAAAATGAGCGAATCTGGTTGCAAATTGATGACGTTATGGTAGTTTGAAAAATGGACAAAAACAAGGTTTTTAAAAAATCAAATTTCTTAACAAGATCGTGTTTTGACAGGAATTTTGATGGAAATATTTTTAGAATCAATTTGCTTTATTTTGTACCATTACATAGAGGAAGTTATCCTCTTTCCAATGCTGCAAAAATGAACGAATTTGATTACAAATTGATGACGTTATGGCAGTTTGAAAAATGGACAAAAACAAGGTTTAAAAAATCAAAATTTCTTAACAAGATCGTGTTTTGACAGGAATTTTGATGGAAATATTTTTAGAATCAATTTGCTTTATTTTGTACCCATTACATAGAGGAAGTTATCCTCTTTCCAATGCTGCAAAAATGAACGAATTTGATTACAAATTGATGACGTTATGGCAGTTTGAAAAATGGACAAAAACAAGGTTTAAAAAATCAAATTGCTAAACAAAATCATGTTTTGACAGCAATTTTGATGGAAATGTTTGTAGAATCAATTTGCTTTATTTTGTACCCATTAGATAGAGTCAATGCTGTGCAAATGAGCGAATTTGGTTGCAAATTGATTACGTTATGGCAGTTTGAAAAATGGGACAAAAACAAGGCTTAACAAAATCATGTTTTGACAGCAATTTTGATGAAAATATTTTTACAATAAATTTGCATTATTTTGTACCCATTAGTTTGAGGAAGTTCTTCTCTTTCCAATGCTGTGAAAATGAGCGAATGTGGTTGCAAATTGATGACGTTATGAAAGTTTGAAAAATGGACAAAAACAAGGTTTAAAAATAAAATTGCTTAACAAATTCGTGTTTTGACAGCAATTTTGGTGCAAATATTTTTTACAATCAATTTGCTTTATTTTGCAACTACAAGATAGAGGAAGTTCTCCTCTTTCCAATGCTGTGAAAATGAGCGAATTTGGTTGCAAATTGATAACGTTATTACAGTTTGAAAAAATGGACAAAAACAAGACTTAAAAATCAAATTGCTTAACAAAATCATGTTTTGACAGCAATTTTGATGGAAATATTTTTAGAATCAATTTACTTTATTTTGTAACTACTAGATAGAGGAAGTTCTCCTGTTTCCAATGCTGTGAAAATGAGCGAATTTGGTTGCAAATTGATGACGTTATGGCAGTTTAAAAATGGACAAAAACAAGGGCTTAACAAAATCATGTTTTGACAGCAATTTTGATAGACATATTTGTAGCATCAATTTGCTTTATTTTGTACCCATTAGATAGATTCCAATGCCGTGAAAATGAGCGAATTTGGTTGCAAATTGATGACGTTGTGCCAGTTTGAAAAATGGACAAAAACAAGGCTTAACAAAATCATGTTTTTGACAGCAATTTTGATGGAAATATTTTTGCAATAAATTTGCTTTATTTTGTACTCATTAGATAGATGAAGTTCTCCTCTTTCCAATGCTGTGAAAATGAGCGAATTTGGTTGCAAATTGATGACGTTATGAAAGTTTGAATAATGGTCTAAAACAAGGCTTAAAAATCAAATTGCTTAACAAAATCGTGTTTTGACAGCAATTTTGATGGAAATATTTTTAGAATCAATTTACTTTATTTTGTACCATTAGATAGAGGAAGTTATCCTCTTTTCAATGCTGCGAAAAATGAACGAATTTGATAGCAAATGATGACGTTATGGCAGTTTGAAAAATGGACAAAAACAAGGTTTAAAAAATCAAATTGCTAAACAAAATCATGTTTTGACAGCAATTTTGATGGAAATATTTGTAGAATCAATTTGCTTTATTTTGTACCCATTAGATAGAGTCCAATGCTGTGCAAATGAGCGAATTTGGTTGCAAATTGATGACGTTGTGGCAGTTTGAAAAATGGACAAAAACAAGGCTTAACAAAATCATGTTTTGACAGCAATTTTGATGGAAATATTTTTAGAATCAATTTGCTTTATTTTCTAACTACTAGATAGAGGAAGTTATCCTCTTTCCAATGCTGTGAAAATGAGCGAATCTGGTTGCAAATTGATGACGTTATGGTAGTTTGAAAAATGGACAAATACAAGACTTAAAAATCAAATTGCTTAACAAAATCATGTTTTGACAGCAATTTTGATGGAAATATTTTTAGAATCAATTTGCTTTATTTTCTAACTACTAGATAGAGGAAGTTCTCCTGTTTCCAATGCTGTGAAAATGAGCGAATTTGGTTGCAAATTGATGACGTTATGGCAGTTTAAAAAATGGACAAAAACAAGGCTTAAACAAAATCATGTTTTGACAGCTATTTTGATAGAAATATTTGTAGCATCAATTTGCTTTATTTTGTACCCATTAGATAGATTCCAATGCCGTGAAAATGAGCGTATTTGGTTGCAAATTGATGACGTTGTGCCAGTTTGAAAAATGGACAAAAAAAAAGGCTTAACAAAATCATGTTTTGACAGCAATTTTGATGGAAATATTTTTAGAATCAATTTGCTTTATTTTTCTAACTACTAGATAGAGGAAGTTATCCTCTTTCCAATGCTGTGAATGAGCGAATCTGGTTGCAAATTGATGACGTTATGGTAGTTTGAAAAATGGACAAAAACAAGGTTTAAAAAATCAAATTTCTTAACAAAATCATGTTTTGACAGCAATTTTGATGGAAATGTTTGTAGAATCAATTTGCTTTATTTTGTACCCATTAGATAGAGTCCAATGCTGTGCAAATGAGCGAATTTGGTTGCAAATTGATGGCGTTATGGCAGTTTGAAAAATGGACAAAAACAAGGCTTAACAAAATCATGTTTTGACAGCAATTTTGATGAAATTATTTTTACAATAAATTTGCATTATTTTGTACCATTAGATAGAGGAAGTTCTTCTCTTTCCAATGCTGTGAAAATGAGCGAATGTGGTTGCAAATTGATGACGTTATGAAAGTTTGAAAAATGGACAAAAACAAGGTTTAAAAATAAAATTGCTTAACAAATTCGTGTTTTGACAAGCAATTTTGGTGGAAATATTTTTAGAATCAATTTGCTTTATTTTGCAACTACAAGATAGAGGAAGTTCTCCTCTTTCCTATGCTGTGAAAATGAGCGAATTTGGTTGCAAATTGATAACGTTATGACAGTATGAAAAATGGACAAAAACAAGACTTAAAAATCAAATTGCTTAACAAAATCATGTTTTGACAGCAATTTTGATGGAAATATTTTTAGAATCAATTTACTTTATTTTGTAACTACTAGATAGAGGAAGTTCTCCTGTTTCCAATGCTGTGAAAATGAGCGAATTTGGTTGCAAATTGATGACGTTATGGCAGTTTAAAAAATGGACAAAAACAAGGCTAAACAAAATCATGTTTTGACAGCAATTTTGATAGAAATATTTGTAGCATCAATTTGCTTTATTTTGTACCCATTAGATAGATTCCAATGCCGTGAAAATGAGCGAATTTGGTTGCAAATTGATGACGTTGTGCCAGTTTGAAAAATGGACAAAAACAAGGCTTATACAAAATCATGTTTTGACAGCAATTTTGATGGAAATATTTTTAGAATCAATTTGCTTTATTTTCTAACTACTAGATAGAGGAAGTTATCCTCTTTCCAATGCTGTGAAAATGAGCGAATCTGGTTGCAAATTGATGACGTTATGGTAGTTTGAAAAATGGACAAAAACAAGGTTTAAAAAATCAAATTTCTTAACAGATCGTGTTTTGACAGGAATTTTGATGGAAATATTTTTAGAATCAATTTGCTTTATTTTGTACCCATTACATAGAGGAAGTTATCCTCTTTCCAATGCTGCAAAAATGAACGAATTTGATTACAAATTGATGACGTTATGGCAGTTTGAAAAATGGACAAAAACAAGGTTTAAAAAATCAAATTTCTTAACAAGATCGTGTTTTGTCAGGAATTTTGATGGAAATATTTTTAGAATCAATTTGCTTTATTTTGTACCCATTACATAGAGGAAGTTATCCTCTTTCCAATGCTGCAAAAATGAACGAATTTGATTACAAATTGATGACGTTATGGCAGTTTGAAAAATGGACAAAAACAAGGTTTAAAAAATCAAATTGCTAAACAAAATCATGTTTTGACAGCAATTTTGATGGAAATGTTTGTAGAATCAATTTTGCTTTATTTTGTACCCATTAGATAGAGTCCAATGCTGTGCAAATGAGCGAATTTGGTTGCAAATTGATGGCGTTATGGCAGTTTGAAAAATGGACAAAAACAAGGCTTAACAAAATCATGTTTTGACAGCAATTTTGATGAAAATATTTTTACAATAAATTTGCATTATTTTGTACCCATTAGATAGAGGAAGTTCTTCTCTTTCCAATGCTGTGAAAATGAGCGAATGTGGTTGCAAATTGATGACGTTATGAAAGTTTGAAAAATGGACAAAAACAAGGTTTAAAAATAAAATTGCTTAACATATTCGTGTTTTGACAGCAATTTTGGTGCAAATATTTTTACAATCAATTTGCTTTATTTTGCAACTACAAGATAGAGGAAGTTCTCCTCTTTCCAATGCTGTGAAAATGAGCGAATTTGGTTGCAAATTGATAACGTTATTACAGTTTGAAAAATGGACAAAAACAAGACTTAAAAATCAAATTGCTTAACAAAATCATGTTTTGACAGCAATTTTGATGGAAATATTTTTAGAATCAATTTACTTTATTTTGTAACTACTAGATAGAGGAAGTTCTCCTGTTTCCAATGCTGTGAAAATGAGCGAATTTGGTTGCAAATTGATGACGTTATGGCAGTTTAAAAAATGGACAAAAACAAGGCTTAACAAAATCATGTTTTGACAGCAATTTTGATAGAAATATTTGTAGCATCAATTTGCTTTATTTTGTACCCATTAGATAGATTCCAATGCCGTGAAAATGAGCGAATTTGGTTGCAAATTGATGACGTTGTGCCAGTTTGAAAAATGGACAAAAACAAGGCTTAACAAAATCATGTTTTGACAGCAATTTTGATGGAAATATTTTTAGAATAAATTTGCTTTATTTTCTAACTACTTGATAGAGGAAGTTATCCTCTTTCCAATGCTGTGAAAATGAGCGAATCTGGTTGCAAATTGATGACGTTATGGTAGTTTGAAAAATGGACAAAAACAAGGTTTAAAAAATCAAATTTCTTAACAAGATCGTGTTTTGACAGGAATTTTGATGGAAATATTTTTAGAATCAATTTGCTTTATTTTGTACCCATTACATAGAGGAAGTTATCCTCTTTCCAATGCTGCAAAAATGAACGAATTTGATTACAAATTGATGACGTTATGGCAGTTTGAAAAATGGACAAAAACAAGGTTTAAAAAATCAAATTGCTAAACAAAATCATGTTTTGACAGGCAATTTTGATGGAAATGTTTGTAGAATCAATTTGCTTTATTTTGTACCCATTTGATAGAGTCCAATGCTGTGCAAATGAGCGAATTTGGTTGCAAATTGATGACGTTATGGCAGTTTGAAAAATGGACAAAAACAAGGCTTAACAAAATCATGTTTTGACAGCAATTTTGATGGAAATATTTTTACAATAAATTTGCATTATTTTGTACACATTAGATAGAGGAAGTTCTCCTCTTTCCAATGCTGTGAAAATGAGCGAATGTGGTTGCAAATTGATGACGTTATGAAAGTTTGAAAAATGGACAAAAAACAAGGTTTAAAAATAAAATTGCTTAACAAATTCGTGTTTAGACAGCAATTTTGGTGGAAATATTTTTACAATAAATTTGCTTTATTTTGCAACTGCAAGATAGAGGAAGTTCTCCTCTTTCCAATGCTGTGAAAATGTGCGAATTTGGTTGCAAATTGATGGACGTTTATGGCAGTTTGAATAATGGACAAAAACAAGGATTAACAAAATCATGTTTTGGCAGCAATTTTGATGGAAATATTTTTACAATAAATTTGCTTTATTTTGTACTCATTAGATAGAAGAAGTTCTCCTCTTTCCAATGCTGTGAAAATGAGCGAATTTGGTTTGCAAATTGATGACGTTATGAAAGTTTGAATAATGGTCTAAAACAAGGCTTAAAAATCAAATTGCTTAACAAAATCGTGTTTTGACAGCAATTTTGATGGAAATATTTTTAGAATCAATTTACTTTATTTTGTACCATTAGATAGAGGAAGTTATCCTCTTTCCAATGCTGCGAAAATGAACGAATTTGATAGCAAATTGATGACGTTATGGCAGTTTGAAAAATGGACAAAAACAAGGTTTAAAAAATCAAATTGCTAAACAAAATCATGTTTTGACAGCAATTTTGATTGAAATATTTGTAGAATCAATTTGCTTTATTTTGTACCCATTAGATAGAGTCCAATGCTGTGCAAATGAGCGAATTTGGTTGCAAATTGATGACGTTGTGGCAGTTTGAAAAATGGACAAAAACAAGGCTTAACAAAATCATGTTTTGACAGCAATTTTGATGGAAATTTTTTTAGAATCAATTTGCTTTATTTTCTAACTACTAGATAGAGGAAGTTATCTCCTCTTTCCAATGCTGTGAAAATGAGCGAATCTGGTTGCAAATTGATGACGTTATGGTAGTTTGAAAAATGGACAAAAACAAGACTTTAAAAATCAAATTGCTTAACAAAATCATGTTTTGACAGCAATTTTGATGGAAATATTTTTAGAATCAATTTACTTTATTTTGTAACTACTAGATAGAGGAAGTTCTCCTGTTTCCAATGCTGTGAAAATGAGCGAATTTGGTTGCAAATTGATGACGTTATGGCAGTTTAAAAAATGGACAAAAACAAGGCTTTAACAAAATCATGTTTTGACAGCAATTTTGATAGAAATATTTGTAGCATCAATTTGCTTTATTTTGTACCCATTAGATAGATTCCAATGCCGTGAAAATGAGCGAATTTGGTTGCAAATTGATGACGTTGTGCCAGTTTGAAAAATGGACAAAAAACAAGGCTTAACAAAATCAATGTTTTGACAGCAATTTTGATGGAAATATTTTTAGAATCAATTTGCTTTATTTTCTAACTACTAGATAGAGGAAGTTATCCTCTTTCCAATGCTGTGAAAATGAGCGAATCTGGTTGCAAATTGATGACGTTATGGTAGTTTGAAAAATGGACAAAAACAAGGTTTAAAAAATCAAATTTCTTAACAAGATCGTGTTTTGACAGGAATTTTGATGGAAATATTTTTAGAATCAATTTGCTTTATTTTGTACCCATTACATAGAGGAAGTTATCCTCTTTCCAATGCTGCAAAAATGAACGATTTTGATTACAAATTGATGACGTTATGGCAGTTTGAAAAATGGACAAAAAACAAGGTTTAAAAAATCAAATTGCTAAACAAAATCATGTTTTGACAGCAATTTTGATGGAAATGTTTGTAGAATCAATTTGCTTTATTTTGTACCCATTAGATAGAGTCCAATGCTGTGCAAATGAGCGAATTTGGTTGCAAATTGATGGCGTTATGACAGTTTGAAAAATGGACAAAAACAAGGCTTAACAAAATCATGTTTTGACAGCAATTTTGATGAAAAATATTTTTACAATAAATTTGCATTATTTTGTACCCATTAGATAGAGGAAGTTCTTCTCTTTCCAATGCGGTGAAAATGAGCGAATGTGGTTGCAAATTGATGACGTTATGAAAGTTTGAAAAAATGGACAAAAACAAGGTTTAAAAATAAAATTGCTTAACAAATTCGTGTTTTGGACAGCAATTTTGGTGGAAATATTTTTACAATCAATTTGCTTTATTTTGCAACTACAAGATAGAGGAAGTTCTCCTCTTTCCAATGCTGTGAAAATGAGCGAATTTGGTTGCAAATTGATAACGTTATGACAGTTTGTAAAATGGACAAAAACAAGACTTAAAAATCAAATTGCTTAACAAAATCATGTTTTGACAGCAATTTTGATAGAAATATTTGTAGCATCAATTTGCTTTATTTTGTACCCATTAGATAGATTCCAATGCCGTGAAAATGAGCGAATTTGGTTGCAAATTGATGACGTTGTGCCAGTTTGAAAAATGGACAAAAACAAGGCTTAACAAAATCATGTTTTGACAGCAATTTTGATGGAAATATTTTTAGAATAAATTTGCTTTATTTTCTAACTACTAGATAGAGGATGTTATCCTCTTTCCAATGCTGTGAAAATGAGCGAATCTGGTTGCAAATTGATGACGTTTTGGTAGTTTGAAAAATGGACAAAAACAAGGTTTAAAAAATCAAATTTCTTAACAAGATCGTGTTTTGACAGGAATTTTGATGGAAATATTTTTAGAATCAATTTGCTTTATTTTGTACCCATTACATAGAGGAAGTTATCCTCTTTCCAATGCTGCAAAAATGAACGAATTTGATTACAAATTGATGACGTTATGGCAGTTTGAAAAATGGACAAAAACAAGGTTTAAAAAATCAAATTGCTAAACAAAATCATGTTTTGACAGCATTTTTGATGGAAATGTTTGTAGAATCAATTTGCTTTATTTTGTACCCATTTGATAGAGTCCAATGCTGTGCAAATGAGCGAATTTGGTTTGCAAATTGATGGCGTTATGACAGTTTGAAAAATGGACAAAAACAAGGCTTAACAAAATCATGTTTTGACAGCAATTTTGATGAAAATATTTTTACAATAAATTTGCATTATTTTGTACCCATTAGATAGAGGAAGTTCTTCTCTTTCCAATGCTGTGAAAATGAGCGAATGTGGTTGCAAATTGATGACGTTATGAAAGTTTGAAAAATGGACAAAAACAAGGTTTAAAAATAAAATTGCTTAACAAATTCGTGTTTTGACAGCAATTTTGGTGGAAATATTTATACAATCAATTTGCTTTATTTTGCAACTACAAGATAGAGGAAGTTCTCCTCTTTCCAATGCTGTGAAAATGAGCGATTTTGGTTGCAAATTGATAACGTTATGGACAGTTTGAAAAATGGACAAAAACAAGACTTAAAAATCAAATTGCTTAACAAAAATCATGTTTTGACAGCAATTTTGATAGAAATATTTGTAGCATCAATTTGCTTTATTTTGTACCCATTAGATAGATTCCAATGCGGTGAAAATGAGCGAATTTGGTTGCAAATTGATGACGTTGTGCCAGTTTGAAAAAATGGACAAAAACAAGGCTTAACAAAATCATGTTTTGACAGCAATTTTGATGGAAATATTTTTAGAATAAATTTGCTTTATTTTCTAACTACTAGATAGAGGAAGTTATCCTCTTTCCAATGCTGTGAAAATGAGCGAATCTGGTTGCAAATTGATGACGTTATGGTAGTTTGAAAAATGGACAAAAACAAGGTTTAAAAAAATCAAAATTTCTTAACAAGATCGTGTTTTGACAGGAATTTTGATGGAAATATTTTTAGAATCAATTTACTTTATTTTGTAACTACTAGATAGAGGAAGTTCTCCTGTTTCCAATGCTGTGAAAATCAGCGAATTTGGTTTGCAAATTGATGACGTTATGGCAGTTTAAAAAATGGACAAAAACAAGGGTTAACAAAATCATGTTTTGACAGCAATTTTGGTAGAAATATTTTTAGAATCAATTTGCTTTATTTTGTACCCATTAGATAGATTCCAATGCTGTGAAAATGAGCGAATTTGTTTGCAAATTGATGTCGTTGTGCCAGTTTGAAAAATGGACAAAAACAAGGCTTAACAAAATCATGTTTTGACAGCAATTTTGATAGAAATATTGTTTGAATAAATTTGCTTTATTTTGTAACTACTAGATAGAGGAAGTTCTCCTCTTTCCAATGCTGTGAAAATGAGCGAATTTGGTTGCAAATTGATGACGTTATGGTAGTTTGAAAAATGGACAAAAACAAGGTTTAAAAAATCAAATTTCTTAACAAGATCGTGTTTTGACAGGAATTTTGATGGAAATATTTTTAGAATCAATTTGCTTTATTTTGTACCCATTACATAGAGGAAGTTATCCTCTTTCCAATGCTGTGAAAATGAGCGATTCTGGTTGCAAATTGATGACGTTATGGTAGTTTGAAAAAATGGACAAAAACAAGGTTTAAAAAATCAAATTTCTTAACAAGATCGTGTTTTGACAGGAATTTTGATGGAAATATTTTTAGAATCAATTTGCTTTATTTTGTACCCATTACATAGAGGAAGTTATCCTCTTTCCAATGCTGTGAAAATTAGCGAATTTGATTGCAAATTAATGACGTTATGGCAGTTTAAAAAATGGACAAAAACAAGGCTTAAAAAATCAAATTGCTTTACAAAATCATGTTTTGACAGCAATTTTGATGGAAATATTGTTAGAATCAATTTGCTTAATTTTGCAACTACAAGATAGAGGAAGTTCTCCTCTTTCCAATGCTGTGAAAATGAGCGAATTTGGTTGCAAATTGATAACGTTATGACAGTTTGAAAAATGGACAAAAACAAGACTTAAAAATCAAATTGCTTAACAAAATCATGTTTTGACAGCAATTTTGATGGAAATATTTTTAGAATCAATTTACTTTATTTTGTAACTACTAGATAGAGGAAGTTCTCCTGTTTCCAATGCTGTGAAAATGAGCGAATGTGGTTGCAAATTGATGACGTTATGGCAGTTTAAAAAATGGACAAAAACAAGGCTTAACAAAATCATGTTTTGACAGCAATTTTGATAGAAAATATTTGTAGCATCAATTTGCTTTATTTTGTACCCATTAGATAGATTCCAATGCCGTGAAAATGAGCGAATTTGGTTGCAAATTGATGACGTTGTGCCCGTTTGAATAATGGACAAAAACAAGGATTAACAAAATCCTGTTTTGACAGCAATTTTGATGGAAATATTTTTAGAATCAATTTGCTTTATTTTCTAACTACTAGATAGAGGAAGTTATCCTCTTTCCAATGCTGTGAAAATGAGCGAATCTGGTTGCAAATTGATGACGTTATGGCAGTTTGAAAAAATGGACAAAAACAAGGTTTTAAAAAATCAAATTTCTTAACAAGATCGTGTTTTGACAGGAATTTTGATGGCAATATTTTTAGAATCAATTTGCTTTATTTTGTATCCATTACATAGAGGAAGTTATCCTCTTTCCAATGCTGCAAAAATGAACGAATTTGATTACAAATTGATGACGTTATGGCAGTTTGAAAAATGGACAAAAAACAAGGTTTAAAAAATCAAATTGCTAAACAAAATCATGTTTTGACAGCAATTTTGATGGAAATGTTTGTAGAATCAATTTGCTTTATTTTGTACCCATTAGATAGAGTCCAATGCTGTGCAAATGAGCGAATTTGGTTGCAAATTGATGACGTTATGGCAGTTTGAAAAATGGACAAAAACAAGGCTTAACAAAATCATGTTTTGACAGCAATTTTGATGAAAATATTTTTACAATAAATTTGCATTATTTAGTACCCATTAGATAGAGGAAGTTCTCCTCTTTCCAATGCTGTGAAAATGAGCGAATGTGGTTGCAAATTGATGACGTTATGAAAGTTTGAAAAATGGACAAAAACAAGGTTTAAAAATAAAATTGCTTAACAAATTCGTGTTTGACAGCAAGTTTGGTGGAAATATTTTTACAATCAATTTGCTTTATTTTGCAACTACAAGATAGAGGAAGTTCTCCTCTTTCCAATGCTGTGAAAATGAGCGAATTTGGTTGCAAATTGTTAACGTTATGACAGTTTGAAAAATGGACAAAAACAAGACTTAAAAATCAAATTGCTTAACAAAATCATGTTTTGACAGCAATTTTGATGGAAATATTTTTAGAATCAATTTACTTTATTTTGTAACTACTAGATAGAGGAAGTTCTCCTGTTTCCAATGCTGTGAAAATGAGCGAATTTGGTTGCAAATTGATGACGTTATGGCAGTTTAAAAAATGGACAAAAACAAGGCTTAACAAAATCATGTTTTGACAGCAATTTTGATAGAAAATATTTGTTGCATCAATTTGCTTTATTTTGTACCATTAGATAGATTCCAATGCCGTGAAAATGAGCGAATTTGGTTGCAAATTGATGACGTTGTGCCAGTTTGAAAAATGGACAAAAACAAGGCTTAACAAAATCATGTTTTTGACAGCAATTTTGATGGAAATATTTTTAGAATAAATTTGCTTTATTTTCTAACTACTAGATAGAGGAAGTTATCCTCTTTCCAATGCTGTGAAAATGAGCGAATCTGGTTGCAAATTGATGACGTTATGGTAGTTTGAAAAATGGACAAAAACAAGGTTTAAAAAATCAAATTTCTTAACAAGATCGTGTTTTGACAGGAATTTTGATGGAAATATTTTTAGAATCAATTTGCTTTATTTTGTTCTCATTACATAGAGGAAGTTATCCTCTTTCCAATGCTGCAAAATGAACGAATTTGATTACAAATTGATGACGTTATGGCAGTTTGAAAAATGGACAAAAACAAGGTTTTAAAAAGTCAAATTGCTAAACAAAATCATGTTTTGACAGCAATTTTGATGGAAATGTTTGTAGAATCAATTTGCCTTATTTTGTACCCATTAGATAGAGTCCAATGCTGTGCAAATGAGCGAATTTGGTTGCAATTGATGACGTTATGGCAGTTTGAAAAATGGACAAAAACAAGGCTTAACAAAATCATGTTTTGACAGCAATTTTGATGGAAATATTTTTACAATAAATTTGCTTTATTTTGTACTCATTTGTTAGAAGAAGTTCTCCTCTTTCCAATGCTGTGAAAATGAGCGAATTTGGTTGCAAATTGATGACGTTATGAAAGTTTGAATAATGGTCTAAAACAAGGCTTAAAAATCAAATTGCTTAACAAAATCGTGTTTTGACAGCAATTTTGATGGAAAAATTTTTAGAATCAATTTACTTTCATTTTGTACCATTAGATAGAGGAAGTGATCCTCTTTTCAATGCTGCGAAAATGAACGAATTTGATAGCAAATTGATGACGTTATGGCAGTTTGAAAAATGGACAAAAACAAGGTTTAAAAAATCAAATTGCTAAACAATATCATGTTTTGACAGCAATTTTGATGGAAATATTTGTAGAATCAATTTGCTTTATTTTGTACCCATTAGATAGAGTCCAATGCTGTGCAATTGAGCGAATTTGGTTGCAAATTGATGACGTTGTGGCAGTTTGAAAAATGGACAAAAACAAGGCTTAACAAAATCATGTTTTGACAGCAATTTTGATGGAAATATTTTTAGAATCAATTTGCTTTATTTTCTAACTACTAGATAGAGGAAGTTATCCTCTTTCCAATGCTGTGCAAATGAGCGAATCTGGTTGCAAATTGATGACGTTATGGTAGTTTGAAAAATGGACAAAAACAAGACTTAAAAATCAAATTGCTTAACAAAATCATGTTTTGACAGCAATTTTGATGCAAATATTTTTAGAATCAATTTACTTTATTTTGTAACTACTAGATAGAGGAAGTTCTCCTGTTTCCAATGCTGTGAAAATGAGCGAATTTGGTTGCAAATTGATGACGTTTATGGCAGTTTAAAAAATGGACAAAAAACAAGGCTTAACAAAATCATGTTTTGACAGCAATTTTGATAGAAATATTTGTCAGCATCAATTTGCTTTATTTTGTACCCATTCGATAGATTACAATGCCGTGAAAATGAGCGAATTTGGTTGCAAATTGATGACGTTGTGCCAGTTTGAAAAATGGACAAAAAAAAAAGGCTTAACAAAATCATGTTTTGACAGCAATTTTGATGGAAAATATTTTTAGAATCAATTTGCTTTATTTTCTAACTACTAGATAGAGGAAGTTATCCTCTTTCCAATGCTGTGAAAATGAGCGAATCTGGTTGCAAATTGATGGACGTTATGGTAGTTTGAAAAATGGACAAAAACAAGGTTTAAAAAATCAAATTTCTTAACAAAATCATGTTTTGACAGCAATTTTGATGGAATGTTTGTAGAATCAATTTGCTTTATTGTGTACCCATTAGATAGAGTCCAATGCTGTGCAAATGAGCGAATTTGGTTGCAAATTGATGGCGTTATGGCAGTTTGAAAAATGGACAAAAACAAGGCTTAACAAAATCATGTTTTGAC
>JAYKKM010000050.1:600000-756991 GCA_035772405.1 Chrysogorgia sp. JL179-B06
AAATATCTGCCATGGTATATTAAATCTTTGCTGTCTGGCGCAGTCAAAATCGAACCGTGAATCGAAAAACAACGGCACACGGTAACGTAAGAGTAAAAATTGAAACTCGTCAAGCATCCACCACACGACGAGTTTTGATTTGATTTCATAAAAAACTCTGCGATTTGTAGCATTTTGAATTTTCATGATGCTATGCGGGCGTGCAAGATGGCCTTTTCTAGAAAAATGAAAGTTTTTAATGCTAATATATATTAACATAATGTGTTTTGTTCGGGAAATTTAAAAGCACTGGCAACAGCCGGTTTATTGGGCTTTCAGAAAATGTATAGCTTTTGCAACAGTTATAGTTATTTCCAGAGATATCAATAGAACAAAGAGGGTGGTTCAATTTTGGATGTTTTTCAGCCCGTCAGGAAAGAGTTAAGGCTATGTTTTGAATTCGAGATTCTTATATAAAACGTCAGCCGCATTTTCCGTGCGCTAGAAGTGGTTAAACTTTTCGTCTAAAGTTCGCTACCACGTGCGATTTTTTCGTCGTGATGTTGTGTTCTGGGACTGACGTCATAAGTAAGGCACAGCTGGTGGACTACAACAACAGCAACAAATAAAGGTGTGCGTGAAGTGTTGTAAGCTATAAATAATTGATATTTGGCCATCTCAACACGTTTCGTACAATGGATTTCTATAAATTTCAACAATATTGCTTATTGGATCACATTATAGCAGAAATCGATGTAGTCAAAAGCGGTTTTGTAGCAACATTTCAAGCGACTTACTGCCCAGATATCCTGAGTACTTGTGCACGTTCATCGTATTATTTACTCTCATTTAAAAGTTGGAAAAGGCAATCTAATTGTTTTATCTTAGTCATTTAACTACAGTTGTTCAATTGTTTATTATCTCGTGAAACAACATACTGTAGTTCAGTTGATGAGTCACTAAATCTACAACCACGTCCGTACAAGGCCGAATGACGATATATGAAGTGTTTTAGACAAGCTAGTCTCTTTCTCAAATTGAGTGTATACGCTAATTGGAATATGCATGTCAAATTGACTGTATCAGTCAATTAGACACCCAACCATACACCTTTAATCCTAATCCTAACCCCCCGCCTCGAGTGTTATCCTAACCATAACCCCCCGCCTATTACAAAATACTGCATATGCATAAATGACGTAATGTGGTAACAACACGAAACGTCCGCCAATCAATTTGGTCGCAAATGTTACGTCGTCTTTTTTAACGACTAATGAAATGCACATGTAAAATATAGAGAACGATTCATGTATTCGATGCCTTAATATTTGTTTTAAGAATGCCACTCCTCTCAAGAAAATGAGTAAGGCCAGTCCAAAAAGCTCTTCATCATCTAAATCGGAGCTGTCTAGTTCCGTGTCTTCCAAAGCTACGTCATCGTTTCCTAAAGATCCCAAGTCTGCATCAAAAGAAAAGGTACGTTTCAATAGATTAAGAATCATAATTTGAAAATATAACGTTTTGTCTTAGGCATACTAGAGTTTATTTTCTCCAGTTTCTTTGTCGCAGTCTTCGCCACGACATGGTAAGTCATTTGTTTCCTTTTTACCGTTGATCAGTAAACCAGCCATACATTTGTTTGATCTTATTTTATCTAAGACTCGTTTCTCAAACATACCTTACGGTTTTAAAGTGTTCCTTCAACCCTAATTTGTATTTTAATCCTCCCGCTGTTCACCGCCGCTTTTCTGACTCAATTTCAACGGCTTGTTCTAATCACTTTCGTCGTTTGATGTATGACCATTAATTCCATGTCCATCCACATTCCACATCCAAAACACTGACGAGAATATTTCGCAATCATAATCTTTCCTTTCTCAGGTTTGTCCAACCTAAGTAAACATACTTAGCAAATTAACCAAAAAAACATGTGCATATTTGTTAAATTCCATAAAAGCCACACCCTTAATTCTGACCACACCTTTTCCGGAGATCAAATTAAGGGGTCGCGGGAAAGTTAATATCTAAAAATATAAACAAGGTGGTAGTCTAAAACGTTTGAGATATTAGCATTGCTTGGGCTATGCAAGGGACTAGGATCATGTAGATATGACCATGCCATAAATTTTTAGCATCCTTAAAGATGGAGAAAAACGTTCCAAGTCCACGGACTAGAAAGTCAATAACTTATAGTCCAAACTAAAAAATCTTAGTTCGTTGCACAACTGAATACACAGTAAACATTTTGTGGCAATATCTTTTATAGTTTTGATGATATCATAAAAATAAACTCCGACAACCGCTAAAAATGACAAATTGAGGAAATCAGTTATAAAGTTTGGTATGAACATTCAGTTCAAGTTAGAGGCTCAAAATGCCCCTGCTTCATATTGAGCACCTTCCATGAGCCTTTTTTCTCTGTCCTGTTAACTTCTCTATAGTGCTGGATGATTCCACTACAACAGTAGCACTCGAATATTTACTCGCACTCGAATATTTACTCGCACTCGTTTCAGATTTATCCTCAGAAACTTCAGAGAGATCTAATATTTGGGCCTTGGCATGGCAGTTTCCATGAAACTTTCGTTTCGTGCCTTTTGACTGTATACATTTCCTTTTAGGAGGCATTTCCAACCAAAAATATAGCTCTAAGAATACTTGTTTTGCTCGCTTTTCTCTTTCACTTTCACTTCTGACTTTATAGTAACCAAGCAATTCAAGCTAGTTAACAGGCCTCTGTGTAAGGGTGCTCGTTTTTTTTTCAAAATAACAAACAAAAAAGCAAAATAATGCATTTTACATGCCTTATTCAGTGGAAAACAAATGAGGTTGTCATGGTAACCATAAAAATGTGACTGCACATTATAAAATGCCCTAAATTATAGGAAACAACTCATTTATTTTAAAAAAAAATTCACTTTTTTCCTATCGAGCCACTTTAATGAACTTGTTTCAAACGAACCACACATGGTGATTTTGCTTCTTACTACTCTGTCCTGGATAGACGTGCGTCGGGGACGTGACGTGAATTTAAACATGCACAGTATATTTAAATAAAAAATTCATACCAACACATTAGCTCTGTCTACATACATACATACATAATTTTATTAGATGCTCCTCGAGAGGCTTTTCAGCTCTAATTTACAGTGTTTCTTAACATTATACTAACTTCTGTATATCACTATATTTACAAAGGTTTGTGTTTACGAATATACTATAATAATGTCTAAAAAATCCAATTTAAAACATTGGTTTAAATTTATATTACAGAGGATTACTTATTTAAGAAATCCGTGAGAAGATTCGTCTTTATATTATGTTTAAAACTTTGAACTGTCATTCTAGATTTTAGTGAGACATCAAGATTATTCCAAATTGTAGAAGCCCTGTATAGAAAAGACTTCTGAGCTTTGGAAGTTCTACAAAGAGGTTTATGTAATTGTTTACTCTGCCGTGTTACGCGATTACTAATCTCAGAACGAGTAACAAACTTTTGGCTGATAATCAGGTGCTAACTTGTTCATACATTTAAACGTCATAACACAATCCCGGAGATACAAGATATTCTCTACGGGAAGCCATTTCAGTTGCTTTAATGCAGGTATTATATGGTCATATTTCACGGGATCCTGTCATTATGCGTGCAGCAAAATTTTGTACTGTTTTAAGTTTATAAATGTTCTTCTGACTCGTTGAGGAACAAACAGAGGAATAATAAAACAGCTTGGAAAAGACATAAGATTGAATGATCATTTCCAAAGTTGATTGCCTAAATAAGTTCTTGATTCTATTTATTTGATGTAGTTTCTTCATACAAGATGATACTGATTGCTTGATGTGTTCATCAAAAGATAAACTTGAGTCCATAATTAAGCCAAGATCTTTGGCATTTTGGACTGGTTGTACAGTTTTCCCAGAAACGTGAACGAGATATCAGCTGGAATGTGTTCCAGCATCTGTTGTGTTCCAAAGAACATAATCTTCGTTTTATCAGGGTTAGCAAGCAGGCAATTGTTACTTAAGTAAGTGGCAACCGTGAAAAGGTCATTGTTTACTGTCGTTACTACATCTTGTAATTTTCCAATGCAAAATGATAAAAACAGTTTAGAGTCATCTACATAACTTTCCAATGTACTGTTTAGCGGGATAGAAGGAAGATCATTAATGAATAAATTGAACAATAAGGGTCCTAGTATGCTACCTTGCGGAACTCCTTTCGTTATGGGAAGTAAATCCGATATTTCAGCGCCAATCCGTCCAGTATGATTGCTCCGAAACCATTCCAGTGTATTTGACGAGATTCCACAGTTCTGCAACTTGTGGAGACGATCGTGGTCAATACTGTCGAATGCTTTACTCAGATCAAGCAAAACAAGAACGGTGACTTTCTTTTCATCGATAGCATTGAGAATATGTTCTACCTCCATATTTATCTACATTCCTGCCTACATATATCTACCTCCGTATTTACCAAAACATGAATGCCTGCCTATACCTCAGGGCCATAGACAGGATGTGTTAATATACACACAAATGTTACTTTGTTACTTTACTTGATTAAATTGCATTACATGAGCCTTTTTAGAAAATAAATAATATATTTTTGATTTATTTTACAAGCCCCCTTCAAGGGCTTAAATAAAACACGAGCCCCCCTTTTCACAAAGAAAATCCTTCTGCCCCCCGTATTTTTACACCACCCCCACCACCACCACCATAAATAATCACCGGTCCCTAAAACTATTATTTCTTGACATAAAGCATCATTGTGCCAGGAAATTGATATTGAAATTGTCACGACACCCTAGCCTCTGTTTTTTTTAGTTACTATGCACTTTCATCCAGTCAAAAACAATCAAAATCTGCATATTTGGCGAGTACAAGACTGGGGAAAAGGCAATACGAAAAAAAAGCGAGGGGAAGGGAAAGGCGGGAAAAAAAGGGGATGGCTATGACTCAAAAGGACTTTTCTGTTTTTGTCCGGTCTTTATTTTTCGTTAGATTAGGGTTAGTTACGGTTAAGTTAAGGTTAGGATCAAGGTTAGGATTAGGATTAGGATTAGGATTAGTAGTTCTCCCTTTTAGCCTTCACCGGAAAAAAGGCGAAAAACAGTATATTTTGTAACTTCTCCCCAGACTTCTTTGCCATATAAAATATTGCTCTGCAATCTCGTACGGCTCTAAAAGCTGTTTTTGACTGGATAAAGTGCATATTAACTAAAAAACACAAGTTGCCTGCGGAGGAGGCTAATTTCCTGCATTTTGATGAGTTTTAACAAAAATATGTGGTAGTAAACCGGCAGACCGGGAAATGCAGAACTGGGAAAAAACAGGAAAGCAAAAGATCTCGACGGCAGATTCCCGCTGAAAAAATTAGTCAGAAAATATGCTTCCTTCATAGAAAGAATCGGTCTTTTATGTTTTTCTGAGTACGAGCCAAACAATTTTCCATTTCGGCAGGATCCTGCTTAATATCTTATTCAGAAAAAAGTGGTTGCTTCATACCGGAATTCCGACACATCTCCAGTAGTTTTCGTTTTTTAATAACTTTTTTCTGTTGTTTCGATTCAAACCCAATTCTGAATTAGGTGATAGATCTCATCGAGACACACAATCCCGCTGAAGAAATTAGTTAGAAAAAATGCTTCCTTCATGGTGGAATTACAACTTTTAAGTTTGCTGACTTAGCATGAAGTGAGCGTTTGTTTTCCGATTTGAATTTTATTGGTCGATTTGAATTTTATTGGTCCGATTTGAACCTATTCACAGAGGAGTTGGGGGTGCCTATATCCTTAGTTTAGTTTAATTAAATTCGTCGCAAAACATTACAACACTATAAATAAATCTACAAACATACTAACACATACATGGTTATGGTTGCGACATGGGAAAAAACAGGATAATTCCCAATTGACATTTACCCCTTTAACATTAGTAAATATAAAAATCTCGATATAAAGGACGCTACAAGACGCGTACACTCATACATATAATACATTAATATTAAGGAGATTCATAGGATGTTAAATTTTCCTTGTAGTTTTTTGTCATTTGATTTCTAAATTGACTATAAAATTTCATGTCATCATCTCTCATTCAAGCGGACTGGGTGAAAGCAAAAATGAAATCACTGCGAACCAGCTACACAAGGATTAAAAAGCCGGCGCTGAGTGGCAGTTCGAGAAAAAACCTCTCCAAACGAGCAAGTTGGCTTGCTGAAAAGTTACAATTTATTGAGCCTTTCGTTGCAACTCGAGCACCGATCTCAAGCATGGATTCGGTACGTATTTGTTTTACATTGACATTTACAACTGATATAAAGCAGCAAATTAGGTTTACGCTATAGTTTTAAAGCAAGTATTAAAAGCATTTAGAAACTACGAAATACATTACAGCGACTATTCGTGTCCTGACCAGATTCATATAGAAATTAGCACACAATATTGAAATAAATGTATTTCGGTTAGTCAATCATACTGTTTTGCCATGGAACCATTCCATGGTCACTGAAATAAGTTGTCAGTAGTTCACGTTGCGTTTTAGCATTTTTTGAATGGTTACGATCTGTGTTGTATGGATCCATTGCAGTTAGGAATGGGTCACTTCGCCATGACCCACCTGTCACAGTATATGATCAGTATTTTCAACATCTGCTACGGATACATAGTAACCTTTGTTTCGTTCAACCAAGTAGTTATGCAAACAACACGCTGCCAGGATTAGATTTGTTACCTTTTCCGGGCATAGCTTTATTGTTGTCAGAAACACTCTCCATCTGTTCGCAAGAATACCGAAAGCATTTTCGACCACACGCCTGGCTCGTGATAGACGATAGTTAAATATGCGTTTCTCTTTATCTAAATGTCGGTGTGGATAAGGCTTCATTAGATGTTTGCTCATTGCGAAGGCATCGTCACCTATAATGTGGTAATCTATGGTGGAAGAGGTAATTCCAGGAAGAGAAGTAGGTTGTGGCAAATTGAGCTGGTTTTCATCGACAGCTTTCTTTAGGTTGGAGTCATTGTATACACCAGCATCTCCTGCTCGTCCTGCTGCACCAACATTTACGTAAATAAATTTATAATTGGCGTCAGTCAAAGCCAACAACAGAACGCTAAAGAAGTGTTTGTAGTTAAAATATTCCGATCCACTTCCACTAGGCTGCTGTATCGCAATATGCTTCCCGTCAATGGCCCCAATACAGCAGGGATAATTCCATTTTTTCTTAAATTCGTCAGCTATATACAACCACTCCAATATGGTTGAAGGTGTCTGAAATAAAACATTTCTAAATATTAAATTCGAATATTTTATTTATTTTAAGGAGATTTGTGATGCACAAACTAGTGGAATAGATGCAATAGACGAACAACTCGTCGAAGTAGACGACAATAACGGTCAGAAGGACTCAGAAACCCCAGGACCATTGTTAGAGGATGTACATGAGGTCCAGTCTCCAAAATCCACAAAGGAACCAATAAAAATAAAACGAAGCAGACAGAAGCAAGCAGAGGAAGAGTTCAAATTAATACAAAATTTAGCAGTGTCCATTGGCGAAAGAAAAAGCAAGAAAGCAATGTTGGAGAACCAAAGCAAAGGTGCAGCTGATGCTTTTGGTAGCTATGTTGTCCATGCATTGTCTGAACTTGACCCAGCTACAAGAATGCTTGCTCAACATGAAATCAATAATATTTTGTTCAAGGCTCAAACAGGACAACTTAAGAACAAACACAGTGTCATAACGCCTCAACCTACATCAGTTATACAACCACAACAACAGGCTTTTCACCCAATATCTACACCACACATTATTCCTAGACCGTCAGCGACGTCATCAAGCCCTCATGTCATAGGTATGAATAGTCGATCATACAGTATACCATCTATCGAAACAAGATGTCACCGTAACCCTCAGTCCTCGACTACGCAATATGGTGGTTACGTCGATCAGAATAACTGGTGTAAAGTCTTCAATGAAAGGGAGTCTATACTTGTTTCATCGCATGATGAACAGCAAAAACACATACTGGAATGATTCATATGTAATGAAGACGTTGTGTAGCATGGGTAACTTATGTGAAATATCACTGTTATTAACATGCAGAAAGTTGTAAACGTCTGTATAAAATCGTTGTGTAGCTTAAAGCGATAGTCACCTTCATATATTGTTGTTTAAGTGTAATGTAAAGTGCCTGACAAGTCTCTTCGACAACTTCCGAGATAGTTCTCTCACCAATTCGAAATTGAAACGACAAACTCCTGAAGGTTTCTCCTAGTTAGAAAGAGAAACGAAGGCATGATACATGGATACACCTTTATTTAGCAGGCCAATTTTTACGACAGAGGCGGCCTTATTAGTTATTAAAAGGAACTATGTATTATCACGAATACTATAATCACAAATATATTATTGTGATTTAGGTGAACAAAGAGTACAAGTTAAGATACGTAAAATTCACTTGAGTTATTTCAAACAAGAAATATGTGTAAATAGGTGACATCAATTCTAATATAAAACTTCAATTTCCAATGTTTAAATGAGTCTCGTATTAACAAAAACAATGTGAACAGAACCACACAAACCTCTACTCTTGCCAACAATATTTTTTTAATGTTAATATGATATATATCAATGTCTTTCCAAACCTGTTGCTAGAAAACGTAGGGTAACAGAAAGACGCTCGCAAGGTTTAATCGCAGATCGCATGTGCGTTTCCTTTTTACATATCAAGGACGATACCATCCCCAAGATATGTTCAAAAGACTCCCGATCAAGTCGATGAAAATTGCCTGAATTTTTCCGGATCTTCAGCATTTATTTCTCTGACAAGATTGTTGAACGCCCCTTGGACATGTCTTCTCGAAATCCATCGTTTCGTCCATATTTTACGTTTGGCTGCCCTTAAGCGTCTCCTACGCCGACGCATAAGCAAAAGGAAAAGCAAAATTTGTTCGTCTTCAGACAAATAATCGTCACTTTCGTTCTCCATGTTTAGTTTTTTTTATTGTAGTTCGCATTTACATATTTCTTGCTGCATGATTTAATTGCATTTGTTCAGCGCACAGTGGGCACATTTGTCACGCGTGATAGCAAATATCAAACATGTTTGATAATTGGATTTTACGACACGAATGACAAAATATCTCAATTTGGTCCCCGCAGACTAGGAATTGGTGTAGGTCACAATTGCCACGAGTGACATGTGTGCGTGCTAAGTGCACCAGTGTGCGCTAGGCTTTACCGACTATGCTTCTGGCATTCATGTATAAGCATTTTATTATCAGATAAAATGTCTTAGTACCTGGACCTGGTTGAGGATGTACATCACCACTCAGAGTTATAATCTTCGAGGATGGGTTAAATGAAGATGTACAGTTCGCGTAGTAGTTTAATCGTCTTTGGAAATATTTCACTCGATAAACAACATACCTCCTAACACGCAATCCATGACAAATGGGAAGTATAGCTCTAGGAACACACAAATACTTTGATACTCGTCGTAGTTTTTGAGTAAATCCACGTTCCATTCCAGTAATAGTTGAAGTAAATTCATATTCAACAACATAGAAGAGCAATAAAGACACAACTACAACAGCAACACATATTCGCGCCGCCATCTTGTACCTTTTACATTTAATGTAATCTGCAATCCCATTCCCAGTCAAACATTGCTCGCACAGCCTTGGAAGCGATTTGACTGGAAAAAAGGTAGGAAAAATTTGTGCATGTCATTTAACATTACTAGCAACGTAAAAGTGAGAGGGCCAGACCACACCACCAGAAAAAGTGCGATAATGAAAAAGTGCGAGATTCTTTCTATGAAGGAAGCACATTGCCGCTGAACAAATTAGTCAGAAAATATGCCTCTCGTCGAGATCTTTTCCTTTCCTGGGTTTTTTCCAGTTTGCATTTTCCGGTATGCAGTCTGCATTTTAGACCTGCCGGTTAGATTACGGTAGTTAATAGTGATCTATCTTTTCGAACAATGTCGTAGCCATCAAGTTTTACCTGACCATTAGGTATAGTTTGATCAAACCTAGTTTCATTAAAGGCCATTGAATCAATCAATTGACTTGAGTCATGATGGGCTTTGGGTCAAATGTTGGGTCTGGGCCCCCCTGAGATTAATGTTTAATACCATTGTGATCGAATAGCCTAAATTCCAGACTTGAGAGTTGGGTAATGTGACGAATGGTGCAACCATTGAGATTTCTCAGGAACCCTTGAGATTTTTTTTCTTATAGAAACCCGATGGAATAACTAATATGGCTAACCATCATAAGCTTGTATCGTGAAAGATTAAAGACTAGAGCATGATTTATGTTTACAGTCGCCCAAATGCACTCTGGGAGATATTCTCTGGAGTTTGGCACGGTAGTTTGGCAGGGATATACTTCATGGTAACAATACATATAGTCTCCCACCGTATTTTACGGTTATTGTTAGGGTTATGGTTAGGATTAGAGTTACGGTTGGGGTTAGGGGTAGTGTTAGGATTAGGATTAGGGTTAGGATTTGGGTTACGGTTGGGGTTAGGGGTATAAAAAACAGATGGAAATCCGGTCTAGTGTTACCATGAAGTATATACCGTTTGGCACCAACCTTTACATCAGAAATAACATTTAATAATTTGTAATGATATATAGCATCAGTCAACCTAAAATTCTACAATGATGTCTTTATGAAAATTATTATAAGGACTAAAATAGATTTAAGTCACTCTGTAGTATTATTGTCTTGAGGCTCTGGTTATCAGTTATCACTGGGCCTGGCCACTGTAACTTTTGATATAAAATTAATTATTGCAAAGGCCATGTAAGTTTCCCCATCACTTTAATTTTAACTTGAATGTAATATTTGCTAAAGTCTGGTAAGTTTTACCATGTCTAGTTCAATTTATAAAGCAATAATATATTTCTTAGGGGCTGTTTATATGAGAGGCGAGCTAGTCCGGTTACCGAGCTAGCCCGGTAACTTAAGCGAGATGATTTCTGGCTCGCGTTTATATGGAAAACATTCATCCCGCTTACCGAGATGATTTCAGCGCCAAACAATAGACGGCGTCAGCATCCTTTGAAAATTCATCTCGGTAAGCGGGCCAGCCTGGCTGCGAGTGTTTATATGAGAAATTTGTCATCCCGCTTACCGAGATCTCGCCTCTCTCAAGCGATATCTCGCCTCTCAAGCGAGATCTCGCTAACCGGGCTGGCGCGCTTGTCCATATAAACGCACCGGAATTTTTAACAACAATATAACTACGCAGTGAGATCTCGCTAACCGGGCTGGCCCGCTTGTCCATATAAACGCACCGGAATTTTTAACAACAATATAACTACGCAGTGAGATCTCGCTTACCGAGCTAGCTCGCCTCTCATATAAACAGCCCCTCAGTTAGACTTTCCCAAAGTCCTTCCCAGTCTTTTTTTCGTGGCGGTTTGCTTCGGCGTCGCTCGATGCTAACGACTAGTTGTCGCTCGTAGAGATCGACTTGTGGCAAGTCTACCCCTTAGTCTGAAATGTTATGCATGGATAAATTCTTCCTGTAAACATCCCCCCCCGGGCAACCCCGGGGATAATGCAGAAAATCAAATCCCGGGGGTGGGGAATTGTTTTATTATTTTTTGCCCGGGGTATAGGATGGGGCCCCCGCCCTTGGAAGTCTGGTAACTAAAGTAAAGTTTCGTATTTCAAAATGGTGACCAAAAAAAGTTGGTGAAAATCGATATACTAACTAGGGGAGCTGAAAAAGCGAAACGAACTAGAGCTCAAAGGAAGCAGCAACAGAAATGAGCCACTGGTTAAGTTAAATTTCCATTTGATGTTAAAATTTGTCTAATTATACATTTCTTTGATGTTAAAACTTGTGTGTTTTTGTATTGTTTCAGGCTTGCCCTGGGGTGGGGAATTGTCAAATTTCAAAGTCCCAGGGGTGGGGAATTCGCAATGAGCTTTGATAAAAAATACAAATCCTGGGGTATTGCCCGGGGGGATGGTTACAGGAAGAATTGATCTATGCATTACAGGACGCCTATTTACTCCAGGCCCTAGCCTACCCCAAACGTCTGCGAAGGAGGCTAACCCCAACCTTCTCAATTGGTGTAACATAACACTTCAAAATCATAACACTTCAAAATTAAGTACTTCTAAATATTATTGACGTACTCAATGAAGTTAGTTGGCCGAAAAAACAACATAATCGCCATTAACATTCTACTTCCAGTTGGCTAAGTAACAGTATTCAAGTGTTTATCTTGTTCAAGTTTACCTACAATGTTTCTCCGCATGTAACAATAATCAATTAAAAGCGCTTTATTAAACATAAATCGTAAAAAACAACGAAAAATAACCATTGTTTAAACGTCCGTGATTGAGCAAAACCGCGACTTTTACTCACCTCTAGTATCCCACAGTACAAAGCGCGGGTACATTTTTTGAGATTCGCGATCTGTGTATTGCTAAAATATGCCTCCATACCAAAAATAAAAAATTCTGTAGTGCAAAATAAATTTTATCAAAGAAAGCGATATTTTTTGTTTCTGAAAAAAATGGCCTTACATTTTTTTTATAATCTGATCTGATTTTTTTTATAATCTGATTGATCGTCCACACTTGAAGGAATAAACGAAAAAAAATGGATTGTTATCGTGCTTATTTTGGAAATACATGAAGAAGCAATAGACCATTTAACCTGCGTAGTAGATGGTTGTTTGGGGGGAGGGGTTATATTCGAGGCCGAAAACCCGCGAGGCGGAAATATAACCCCTCCCCCCAAACAACCGTCTGCTACGCAGGCTATAGACCATTTTGAAGGAAATTTGTTGTTTGTCGTCATAGCAACAAACCCAATGTCACTCAAATTAACAGAATTCAAAAGTAGAAATATTAGTCTGTCCATACAATCCAGTGTCTGCCAAATGAAGCTTAAAGGGATATGGCAATACAAATTAACTTTGTCTGATTTGAAAGAACTCGTGAAATGGTATAACAAGACCTTTTACAATTTTCACTTACCTTTTTTGGTTTTCGAAATAATTTGACGAAAGACAGCGTGCTGTCCGCCATCTTGGAATTATTTTCGATTTGCATGTGACGTCATAAGTAGGGTAAAGTGAAATTTTTATCTTGCCAACCTTACGACATTGCCAACCTTACGATCCATAAACTCGATTATGTTGCACTATTTCCATTTTCAATTGGCCCACAACATTTTAAAAAGCCTTCCACGGAAATTCGGTCACCTATAGAGTAGTTTCATCAGGTTTACCCTGCATGTGACGTCACCAATTTCCTAGTTAATTAGGTCAAATATTACAACAAGATGGCGGATTGTAGACAGTCTTTTGTCATAATTATCTGAAATATTTCAAAAACCAAGAAAGATACAGCAAAATTGTAAAAGGTCTTCTCATACCATTTTACGAGTTCTTTCAAATGAGACAAAGTTAATATATATTGCCATTTCCCTTTAAGGTGATTCCTCAGTTTTGCATTGCGCACATTTACTGCGCACATCCAATAATCAGTGTTTTTTTATGGCCATTATGCAACACTTTCAAAAAATTCCGACCTTTTTAGGACAATTTAGTGCCAAATCTATCAATGGCCGCTTATGTGCTGGTAGGGAAGAGTTATTAAGGGACTAAATCAGAACGGTTACATAAGTCTAGCTAGGGCTCCCTGTGCAAGTAGGTTTGTAAACTACTTGATAATGCCGGTTTAAGGCCATAGTTCTTAAAGGTCGGTGACCATAATTTTTTCCTTAGTAATTATTTTCTTCTACCACTTTTACGTGTTGTAACAGAAACTTAGAGAAAAATTATTTCTACAACTTACAATATTTTACATTTTTGATGAATGTTTATTCAAATAACATGTTAAAGAATATGGGAAACGACCTTTCTTTATCATAATAAACCCTGTTGGCTGTTTCTTTTTCCCTAAAATACCATGTTTTCTTGTATAAAATTACTAGTTGCGAAAAATAAAAAATTATCTTTGTCAAAATGTTCAATAAAAAGTTGTGCTCGTAAAATAAACGTAAAAACTCGTAAATTGGTCACAATGAGGTCACCATACTGAGTAAGAGGTGATCTGCGATATGCCATATCTGCTAAAGTAGTAATTATATATATATATATATATATATATATTCAATGTGTGTGGGACTGTACCGAGCTCTAAGCCAATCAGAATCAAGAATGATTTGAATTGACCAATCAGAGCACAGTCCAGTCCCATATTTCCAGGAGGGTGTCGTATTTTTAAGGTGTGGTCACCCTGTCAAGAACGACCAGTAATCAAATCAGGGGGGATATGCAACTGGTCGTATACAAGAGGTTTTTTGTATTAAAAATATTCAAATAAGGTGGTCGCGGTCAAGAATATATATATCACATAGTATGATCGTGTTGTTGTACGACCAGTTTTTTAGTCGTCCCTGAGTTTAACGACCAGAGAGAGAGAATGAAGGTCATTCAAGGTGAATAGTGTTAAGCAAGTACTGACGTCATTTGCTATATAAGGTTGAAAGCAGTGATGAACCAGGAACAGGATGCTTAGTCGCAGAATTTAGTGTTCCGAACAACTGATGATCAGTGCGGAAAGTTTGCACAGAAACCAAACATGTCTAAAGTGAAACTCGAATGGCTATTCCAGTTTCACTTTACACATGTTTGGTTTCTGTGCAAACTTGCCACTGATCATCAATTATTCAACGAAATTCTGCGACTAAGCATCCTGTTCCTGGTTCATCACTGCTTTCAACCCCATATAGCATCTGCGACAGCACTTATTCAGTTCATAATTCAATGTGATATATATACTGACTGTAAAACACACAATGTTTGAAAAAGAAATACAAAAAATACTATTATACACAACCATCATACCTCACCCGATGTGATTTATACGTGCACGTGCCATCCAAAAACTTCCATATTTTTATTTGAAGAGTTGTAATGTTTTTTGAAATAAAAATAATCAAAAAAATTTGCTTATAGAATTAATCATAGAAATTTCCGCCATGGAGCTCTTACCTCGACACCATCTTATGGCCGAATGACTGATATTTCTTAGTTACGGTATTTTTAAAAATAATATTTTCTCAAAATATTTTATTAGAAGATATATCTCAAAAAAATTATTTGGGTATTTTTATCTTCCAAAAAGTTTTAGAGATGATATCTCGAAAAAGTATTTTCAAAAAATTTTAGGTTATTTTCTCCAAAATATTTTTAAGATGATATATCTCAAAAAAATTATTTAGGTATTTTTATCTTCCAAAAAGTTTTAGAGATGATATCCCTCGAAAAAGTATTCTCAAAAATTGTAGATGTTTTTCCCAAAAAAAATAGATTAAATAGATGTACCTTGGAAAAAGTTTTGAGGTACCGTAAAGTGTTTTAAAAAAATTTGGAGGAAACCTCAAAAAAATTTTAAGAGAATTGTTGAGTATATAAGCAGATGTTTTTTCATATTTTTTCAGTTATGTGTATTGCTCTCTTGTAAGTTGTGCTTCGGTACAAGACTCTGAATTCTTCCAATGTGCCGTAGTGTTTTATCACTAAACTGCATTGGCGTGCGTTCACCCGTAGTCGAATTTGCGATTGGAATGAGATTAATTCTGGTCCATAGCGACATTCAGGTCATCCCTTATTCTATCAATTGCTTATTTTACGCCAGGGTGTTCGTTAGCGTATGATGAAAGAGTTAGCTATAGTAAAACACACACTATGTAGAAGTTGGATGAATTTTTTTTAAATATAACGAATATAAAATATAAAGACAAAAATAAAAAACATTATACACGTTCAACAACTAAAGTTTTTGTAGATTCATAAAATATAAAGTTTTTCCCACAGCTATCCGTATATCCCCATATTTTAGGGGAATTGTCTTCGGCTTCGGGGGAGATTTCAAAATTATATTCAGAGTCCGGTTGGACTCTGTACGCCCATTCTTCCTCCTCGCTTTCTTCGTCATCTGATACCAATGGTATTGACGGCACAACAGGGATCACATCCTCGGGTGGTGGTGGTGGTGGTATATGTTCCTCCTGCGGTGGGGTTTCTTTCTAAGAAAATAAATAACATAATAAATATACGACGTTTTTTACACACAGCAATCATAGCAGTTTACTATCGCTACTTACATTATCTCTGTAGTATTCCTTCGGCGGCTCATATTCGTCGAATGAGAACTTTATCGGTGTTTCGTGTGTATTTTCCATTTTTCTTGCTTGAAATCTTGTACGAGTAGGGTTTTGAGTTTGAGTTTAATTGTCCGTACCCCTTATTTTTATAATCGCAGTCTGCGAGGCTATTACAATGGTTTAGCGGGTTTGACCAATCAGAGTTTGTACAATCAAAGACTCCCCCGTATCTATCCAATCAGAGATCGTTCATTAAAGCCTTCATGTCAAAACAAATGAATTATTATGGGTAGGAACAATGAGTGTATGTTAGGCGATTATGGACGCGAATATATAATAAGCGTCTTGTTCTAATCACTACCCTATGTCAAAGCAGTTGATTAATAATATAGGTATGGACAATGAATATGTGTTGCCGGGATTAAAGACGCGGGTTTATAATTAGCAATTGGGTCTACGATGTCAAAAGTTGATGTATTATACTCGTTGGGGATTAGCGGCCATTTTGTTTGTGTATTTTGCAGATACGATTTTTAATGAGTTCTAGCCTGTCTATTCAGTTGATTTATTAATTACTCGGAGGGATTAGCGGCCATTTTGGAGGGACTAGTCCTGTGAAATATATATTCCTGTGGGGGTATATGTTTAAATACGTCTATATTCTAGATATTTAAGCATTTTTACATTTATTTAAACATATTTTTATGCTTTTTGATACTTTATTTTACACTTTTCACACAAATTAGTGAAAAATTTAGTATATTTTTTAATATTCCCGTTAAACAATTTTGCTAGATAATATAAGTATCGGAGAGAGTGTTAATTAATTCATACATGTCAAAACAGATGATAAATGATTTTTTAATAACAAATAACATATACATGTTTAACGTACAAATTATGGATGGCTACAACGCATTGTGAATATGTTTTCAAAGTAGATATGCTTTCCAATGAGATCTTCTTGATTCTCGTTTCGTAGTATCACAGTAACAATAATTCCAGCTTGTACCCCCATTTTTGTATTAAGGAGAGAGGTAAGATTAAAATCCTTTAATATTATCCCGCGCCGGTCATCTAACCAAATATTATTTTCCTTCATAAAGTCAACAACGTAAAAATCAGAATCCTTACAAATAGTATATAAAAATTCAGAAGTGTATAACTTAACGTTATCAAGTTTAATTTCGTTTATATTTATATTGTTGACATGATGAGGCTTGTCTAATAATAAAATGTTTTGGATAGAGATGTCTATATATATACAAGGGATTAACTCATATCTTTTACAATGAATATATAATGATTGGTAAGATACACACTTTTACCAATCTTATCGTGTTGGGATGAATCGAATTCTATTTTAAAATAATTGTTATATTCATCGTTAAAAAAAAGTTCATACATCTGTATCGGTTCGCCAGTGGGTTTGGGTATTGGTCTTGATCCAATTACTCAGGAACATTAATGCCTGGGTCCCTCCACGTTTCGCCAACAATCTACGTGCGAGATTCCCGCGTGTTTCGAAGCCAAGAACGTGGAATCATGACGTATTTTCGAAATGGCGAAAGGAGCGATGCAATTTTCCTCACATACCTGATGTTCATTCGTACAAAGTTAGTATAAATATTTGTCTTATGATACAATTAATATATGTACGTATATATGTATTGTGCGTTTTTCACATAGTCTTTACTGTAGTTTCACGGAAACATGCATGCACCATGTTTATAGTTTTGTATCTTTATAAGTTGAACACACAATTTATGGCCATCCCAATACCTTCCTTTGATATAATTTATATCAACTTTTTATCTTCACGATTTGAACCCTATTGGCTATTAAATGTGCGTGCGTGCTTCCATTGCAGCTCAGCTAAAACTAATTTTGTGATCATATATAAATATAAAAACATCACACATGACACGGTATGCCGAAAGGAAGCGTTTTTACAGCGTTTTTACACTTTAAATCAGTTTCTACTGGCTGTCTAAAGACTTGACAACATGAGTTTCCACTGTTTACAGTACATATTTATTTTAAGATAAATACATTATTATTTAAAGTTTATTGCCGTACTGTAAATGAGTTTCCACTGACTGCCAAAGACACTAGGTCTTGACAACCTGCTGCCCAAAGACTCGAAGTCTTGACAACATGAGTTTCCACTGTTTACAGTACATATTTATTTTAAGAGAAATACATTATTATTTAAAGTTTATTGCCGTGCTGTAAATGAGTTTCCACTGGCTGCCTAAAGACACTAGGTCTTGACAACCTGCTGCCCAAAGACTCGAAGTCTTGACAACATGAGTTTCCACTGTTTACAGTACATATTTATTTTAAGATAAATACATTATTATTTAAAGTTTATTGCCGTACTGTAAATGAGTTTCCACTGACTGCCTAAAGACACTAGGTCTTGACAACCTGCTGCCCAAAGACTCGAAGTCTTGACAACATGAGTTTCCACTGTTTACAGTACATATTTATTTTAAGATAAATACATGAATTATTATTTAAAGTTTATTGCCGTGCTGTAAATATGAGTTTCCACTGGCTGCCTAAAGACACTAGGTCTTGACAACCTGCTGCCCAAAGACTCGAAGTCTTGACAACATGAGTTTCCACTGTTTACAGTACATATTTATTTTAAGATAAATACATGAATTATTATTTAAAGTTTATTGCCGTGCTGTAAATATGAGTTTCCACTGGCTGCCTAAAGACACTAGGTCTTGACAACCTGCTGCCCAAAGACTCAAAGTCTTGACAACATGAGTTTCCACTGTTTACAGTACATATTTATTTTAAGAGAAATACATTATTATTTAAAGTTTATTGCCGTGCTGTAAATGAGTTTCCACTGGCTGCCTAAAGACACTAGGTCTTGACAACCTGCTGCCCAAAGACTCGAAGTCTTGACAACATGAGTTTCCACTGTTTACAGTACATATTTATTTTAAGATAAATACATGAATTATTATTTAAAGTTTATTGCCGTGCTGTAAATATGAGTTTCCACTGGCTGCCTAAAGACACTAGGTCTTGACAACCTGCTGCCCAATGACTCAAAGTCTTGACAACATGAGTTTCCACTGTTTACAGTACATATTTATTTTAAGAGAAATACATTATTATTTAAAGTTTATTGCCGTGCTGTAAATGAGTTTCCACTGGCTGCCTAAAGACACTAGGTCTTGACAACCTGCTGCCCAAAGACTCGAAGTCTTGACAACATGAGTTTCCACTGTTTACAGTACATATTTATTTTAAAATAAATACATTATTATTTAAAGTTTATTGCCGTGCTGTAAATGAGTTTCCACTGGCTGCCTAAAGACACTAGGTCTTGACAACCTGCTTCCCAGAGACTCAAAGTCTTGACAACATGAGTTTCCACTGTTTACAGTACATATGCCAGTCGATTTGCCCAAAGTGACAGAGGAAGAAACTAGTAAATTTGAAGAAAATGCTGTTTCTAAAAGTGGAACAATGTGTATTTTTACGAAAACAATTATTCACCTCAGGCTCAGTGAATAAAAACCTCGACTTTGTCTTGGTTTTTATTCACCGATATTCACCTTTCCTTTGGTGAATAATTGTTAATTATTATTTAAAGTTTATTGTTGTGCTGTAAACTAATGCTAGGTTGCCAACTTGCTGCCCAAAGACTAAAAGTCTTGACAAGATGAGTTTTTACCTACTGTAAGGTATACAACTAATTCAATTAAGGTTGTCCTTTAATGTCAAAACTCAAAACCGCGCAACCTCAAACTCTAAGCGCATGATGCGAGCTTGCATGTGCAGGTTATAGTTTGAATTATTGTGGGTCGCTGTATGCTCGTGGCATTTTGTATCACATGGACAACACGTAATAATTCAAACTAACTTGCACACACACAAGCCCATTTTGTGCTTTTCACATCTAGAGTTTGAGGTTTTGAGTTTTGACCTTAAAGAACAACCTTAAGTCCTTAATTAAATTAGCTGTATACAGTATTGTATTATTTATGTATCTTTTTTTTATTGTAGCTATTAAGAGTCAATTTCTCACTCTGGATCTTCTCTCATCCTTCTCAGCACTTCAGGGACAGATGGTCGTGCAAGTGGATTGGTGTCTTTGCATTTTTTCCCTAGATATTTTAGAGATGTAATCTGTATTGCTTTCCCAACTGTGTACAAAATTACTCCAAGTGAAAACACGTCACTTGAAGTACCAACTGGTTGACCTCTTAAGATCTCTGGGGCAATGTGTGGATAAAAGGATGTGTACTTCTTAGCGGATGGCTTTGAAATTTTACAAGCTTTGCCAAAATCTATAACAAAGCCCCTCTCCTGAGACACAAGTACATTGTTTGTCTTTAGATCACAATGCAAAAAGCCTTTGAGGTGAATGTGTTGGACAGCTTCTGTTATGTCAATACAAACAGAGATCCACTCTTTGTTACTAAGTGGCGATTGTTTTTGCATGCTTTGCAGCAACAACTTATGGAATGTTATTGATTCCATGTTGTTACCAACAAATTCCATTACCAGTGAGTATGGTTTCTGTTCAATTTGCACTCCTAGCAATTGTGGAATGCATTGATGTGTTAATGTGTTCATGCACTGTGCTTCAGTGATAACAGTTTTTACATCTGATGATTCCACCTGCTTTTCAAGGACAATAATGCCAAGCCGTTTGTATGTCTTTAAACTGCATTCTCCATATGTGCCAGCACCAATGTTTGCACCAACATTTTGTTCAAGTGGTGCTAGCTCACCAGGACCAATCTGATTAACAGAAACATTAATGGTCTGTGAGGAACTTGCAAATCCAGCAGCGTCTGTTGTGACCTAAAGATTATATTTAAATAAATATATAAGCATCTGCAACAGCTACATTACATTTCCGATTACAATTAAGGGTGTAATTGTCATTTTTGTTTATGAATAATATCATTTTTTGATTTCTAAATTATAGAATTTTGCTTTAATAATGAGACCCCAGTGCCTATTTTGGGGCACAAATCAAGTATGCAGTGCTCAAAACCAGCACAATCAAAATGGTGCCTATAGTAACAACATTTAAGTTGGCTGACTCGGCTAGCCATTATGGCCTTAATAGCAAGTCTGTGTACAAACACAATATTATGAACTGTCATTTAACTACAACTACCACAATGCTTTGCCATTATACCTGGGAGTTGTATAGTTTATTATAGTCCATACTACACCACCCACAAAGCATTAAAAAATATGCTGAGACAGTATGTGTATGCATTGTATAGTAAATGTAATGTATCAATCAATTCAAAATGTGTGCATCTCTTTGGAACTTTCCAGGGTTGGGACATTTGAAACCATGCTTTATGTACATTGATGTTAGTAGTATAGAAAGTGGGGCTACCAGCACAGTTTTCAATTTTTCGTGCTTCGCAACAAAAATTGAAAAATTTGCTGTTAGCCCCACTTTCGAGACTACTAAAACGATACGAAATAAAATTCGTTAAGTAAATTAAACTCGAGAACCATCACGCATTTCCAGGAATAGTTTTTCAAGTATTAGTACGTAGAAGCCGCCGCAACTCTCTGTTGTGACTGATGATCCTTTTCCCGAATACAGTACTCCTAAACCTCTTGTCTTGTTTTATACGTTTTGCACTGCTCTTAGCGAATAGTGCTCGTTTCATCTCTATAATCTGGTAGGTAAATAACAACTCTTTGTTGAGTCTCGTTATCTTCTCCTCTACTGATTCCAAACGTTCTATACTACTCTCCATGGATTCAGCGCTCATTACTTTGTATGAGCGCTGGAGACATGGAGAATAGTATAGAACATGGCGATACCAGGACGGTTTCCCAAAAGTCAGATCCGTTAGGAATCTAAGGCAATGTATCCTGAAGAAGTGACACAGCTGTGTCGTTTGTCACACGTTCCGTCTTGAAGAACATAGTAGTGTGATACATCGTCTTCGACTCGCTAATATTGTAATTAGATAGTACTGTCTCCTTCGTTCGGAGGTTCTCCCTCAGGGGTTTCCCCTCTAGCCATGTGACTTAGTACGTGTTTACTAGTTGTTAATCCACCTGATAACAACCCTAAGTAAGGGAGGTAGGGGGATATATATGATATAATCTTCTCTACATCTCTTTTAAGTAGTTGATCAGTGATCAACTCTTTTTCGAGCTTTTCAGGTGATTCAATAGCGTTGAACCCTCCTAACGCGTGGGCAAACTTACTTATTAAAAGATCACATAGGAACGCGTTCGCTTTCTCCATTCTTTTTACCTCCCATTCTTCATAGATCTTATTGATAACTTTAGATGAGGCCTTTTTGATGTAGGCGACGGATTGGTCTATCTCACCGTCTTCTGAGAGTCTTTTTAGTTCGTTTCGTTTATTGTCTACATCAGTTTGCGGAGTGTCGTCAACTTGTGGTGTATCGATTTGTGGTTCGTCGATAACTTCCTGTTCTGCTTCTTGTATGTCTTCGATGAGTTCGTCAATTGTCTCAGGATTTTTTGTCTTACGTCTTGGCATGTCCTATATTATACGGTATGTTTTGTTTTTGCGGAATGATTATTTCGTATGAGTATGGATGTCTTAGAAGTATCTCCAATCTTGCGTACTCATTGTCTTTCAACTGTTTTATTATTTTCTGAATTTCCACTTTATCAACTCCGTTGAGATAATCGTCTACGATAATTTTCATATCGTTTCTATTAGGGTTGTAGAATGTTACTAACTTTGAGATGTTCTCACGGTATGGTTTACTAATTGAGGTTAGTTGTTGTGTTATGACTATTGTGGATAGGTTGTAGTGTCTAGCACTAAAGGCTAGTTTAACTAGTTCGCTTGTTCTGTTTTTAACGTCCTGCCCACCAGCACAATCATCTAATATTATTAGTGAGTTGGTACCTTTATAAGTGTCGGTCACATGTTTAAGGATTACGTTGACCTTATCTTGCTCACACTGGATAGCGATAAAGTCTGGGTCTCTCAAGTATTTCCACTCTATGTACGTCTTATTCCATTCGAACGTTGGACATATAAGAATGACGAAATCGAAGTGATTCATGTAGTCTTTCTCTATCATATCCAAGAGGTAGTGCGTTTTACCGCAGGCTGTCATACCAACAATCAGCATGTTAAAAGGTGTTTTCATATAGAATACTATATGTTTAGTACTGGATTGATTGTAGATCGTTGTTGACGAAGTTTACGAGACCATCAGAGAGCACGAATATTCTGCACATAACGTTCGCTGTTGTGGCTTCTTTATTGATTTCCATCAATATTCCTGACTGAGTGTTCACGATCCTTTTTCCAGTTGCAACTTTCACGTTATCTTCGATAGATCTAAGGTCAACAACTAAAGCGAAACCGTCTTTGTAAAACTTTTGAACAGTCATATGCTGGTCGGAGTCTAGTCCTTGTCCGAATAGTCTTTTCGCTTCTCCCCAGAGTCTTGATTTTGGTATTCCTTGGCTGTATACCATGTTTGGTACACCTTCAATAGTGAGTTTCACCGACTCTATGTTTGGGTAGACGAACACCTCACTGTCAGTTCTTATCTTATTTGTGAAGAGTAGAACGACGGCTCTCATTGATTTTCTTGGTAGGTTAATATTCTCATTTACGAGTGTGATTCCCTTATCCCACTCCACAGTCTTCATTAGTGTGATGTGTTCGTATGATAGAGACCTTCCGGACGCGTATAGAGATGATACTTCATCAGCAATCTCTTGATTCTCAATAGTCTCATACTCCAACTCGAGGTTCTCTAGCGTATAGCCAGCCACAGCTGATCCAGATTGAGCCACCATAATATCAGACGCTTTTGGGAGTGTGATTATATACCTGAAATTGTTGTTCATGTTGTATGGTGCGTATAGACCATGGTCTTCTAGAATCTTGTCGATTTGAACCTTTTGTTTAGTGTTATGGATGGAGTACATCAGACCATCACTAACTTTTTGTACGTCTCCACTGGCTGCACCACTGTCATCCTTTGAGATTAACTTTCGAAGGTTCTCGTTTGCTATACCATATTCAACCATCTGGTCTCGCTCACTGTTAGGTTTCCAGAGGTCTTTGTACGTACCGATGACGCTCTCACCACTATTGTCGTACACGGACTCACCAGCTAGTTTTACTACCAGTCTCTCAAATAGTAGTTTCGAAAGGTTGTTAAGAAACCATGATTTCGCGTTCGAACTCTTAAAGTCGAATAGAATATGGAGACTAGAGGGTACCAAACAAGTGTTACCCTTTGTTTTCGGGATGTCGATGTATAACTCTTCCCCTGGATTGGCTTTGTTGGGGTTTAGCGTTACAACATTACGGGCTCTTATGCCTTTGATAGTAGAAATTTCGCGGCGTCTATATCCAGGAAGCAACTCTTTTTCGTTAGTATTCATACTATATATTATAACACATGTTTTATTTCCTCTGTTTGTACTGGTCGTAGACGAACCAAGCTAGTGCTATCACTAGGATCCATAAATTAGACGCTAACCAAGATATACCTGCAGCTCCCCACTTTAGTGCAGTCGCCACCACGTTTAGCAGTCCAGCCAGTAGAGGACCAGCTTTTGCGGCTAGATTAGCTATAGCTTTTCCTAGTTTTCCAAGTGCTTGACCACCTTTGAAGACTACGCTTCTAGCGGATATTATAATTGTGGTGATAAAAGAGGCTATAGTTATTCCTAAAGCTGAGGCGCCTAACCAATTTTCTCTAAACCACTCCTTTATTTTTTGTAACCGAGTGATATCCTCTTCTTGTATCTCCCTAACCTCCTCACGTTCCAATTGATTTAAGGTTCGATCCTTAGCTATCTCGAGACCTGTCAATCGCTCAAAACAATTCTCTCTTCTCTATGGAGCCGTATTCCTCTCTATTCATATCGTCTGCAGTCTTGTCAATAGCGTTCTTAAAATGATCGGCTTGCGCTCTTAGAAATTGTGGTCTAGTGTCTGGATCGATTGTATCACTTGGGTTTAGGACACCTATTAACTCACGATTCTCTTCTTCTGTTAACCCAAATACGTTATCGTAGTTCATCTCTGTTCTAATTACTGGGAAGTCTTCACTTGAGACTGTGGTGTCTTCTGTTCTATCGTCAGTTGTTGGGGTGTCTACCGTTCTAGCGTCAGTTGTTGTCGTTGTTGAGGTGTTGGGGATTTGTCCAACTAACTTCTTAAACTGCTCAATCGCACTCTTACTTCTACTGTCTGTACTGTAGATTAAACCATTTTTTCCAGGTTTTAGTATTAGTTTAGGTCTCAAATAATCACCGTCTTCTCCTACCGGTTTGAAAAGAATAGAACCTGAGGGTGTCACATATGACCTATTGACTATATTCCTTGAAACATCATCATTACTGAGTCTTTTTTTATACAGTTTACGTATTTTTCTATCTATTAGATTGGTTCTTTTTATACCGTTTACTACAATATCTTTGTTGAGTGTTTTTAGCTTACCCAGTCTTCTTTCGATTTCGCTAGCCTCTTCGAAAGCTAAATTAAAGCTCTCGTCGTGGACGTCACCATATGTAGCCGGTTCAGCAAATACTACTGCTGGAGCCTCAGTGGTGACACCGCTGCCTTTACTAGTGATTAACACTGTTTTCCCATCTTTTCTACCTGTGAATAATGACTTCGTAAATCTGTTTTGTACTCTGCGTGCTATGTCTCTCTTCTCTATCTCTACTTCCACCCTGGTGATTGTGGAGAGTCTATCAATATGTTCTTGGTCTGTTTCACCTTCTACGGACGTAGTATTGTTAAGTGTTTCGAGCTCTTCTTCTAACTGCTCGTCTGTATACTCCTTAAAATCGTCAAGACGTTGCATTTCGATTTCATCAAGTCCTTCAGCCATTATATACTACTCGATGTTTTGAATATCACTCTCTGGTATCCATGAATTGTGTTTACTGTCGTAGCCAAGCCACTTGACTAAGACCATTTTCTTACCTTTAACCTTCTTTCTCTTCACTATCTTCTCAACTTTATATACGTCGTCTTTTTTATCGACGGCCGACAACTCTTCCTCGTAGAACTTACCAGTGATGGATTCCCCTTCATGGTCCTCTATCTCGTATACGGTAGGGTCACCACGCATAACCTTTGCAACTTTGAATAGCTCCTCAGTGAAGTTAGCCTCATACCCTTTCGCAAATATGCTCTTGTACTTTGATATCCTGACAGTATCACCTACTTTAAACTTTGGTAGTGGGTAGTCACCGAAATGATGTCCAAACAAACGTCGTCCATACTTCGTTTTCGTTTTTCTTGCTAACGTCTTTAGGTTTCATTAGAATATTACTATGTTTAGTATTGTTGTAATTCTCAACTAGTTGGTCTAAAAACGTCAATCCACTTGTACGTTCCTTTACTGTAGAAGTACTTCCACATAGACGTCTTGAGTGTTCTGTTAAACCTTTCTACAACTGCTGCCTTTTTGTCAGAGTTCGTGCTAAAGTACTTAACGTTGTGTTTATCCAACAGATCCTTCACACCAACGTTGTAGAATTCCTTACCGTCGTCAAACTGAACCAGCTTTGGATACTCACCAAATCTAGCCTTAGCCTTCTCCAATAACTTTGCGACAGCCTTAGTCATGTTTTTCGTATCTTTCCTGTAGACAGGTATTGCGAAAGCATACCTACTAAGGATCTCAGTGGCTGTTAGTATCCAGTAGTACCCGTTGTTCTTATGCTTGTACTTGCCCATATCGACCAAGTCCATCTGTATCTGCTCACCCAGATAGTCAACAAACGTTTGTCTAAACTTATGTTTCTTAACAACTGGTTTGTACCTAGTGTACGTGTCTTGAGATTTTAACCAGTCCCTTATCTTTGCCCTACTAACACTTAGTCCGTCTTCTCGTGCCTTTTGGTACAGCCTCTCAGCAGACTGGTAACCAGTTGATGGGTTGTAGTAAATATCTCTTAGTTCTTGCTCTGTGTCCATATACATTACATGATGTGTAAATCTAACAGCACCTCACCAACGTTAATACTGTTATCGTCCTGATCTGTTATCTTGAACTCTAGTTGGTTGATGACTCCTTTGTTTATTGGGATTTTCGACCCAACACCGAAACGTTGTACAGAGCCCTTTAATGTCTGTGTGCTAGTTATTGGCAGTACTGCGATACAATCACTTTTGCTACCATTAACTATGTTATTAGATCTGTCCACGATACTAGACGTTACTTGTATGTATTTCAGTCCTCTGTTAACGTTCACAACGTTGGGACTGGTTTTTGTGGTGGCTATTGTAGTGGTTTCGTCAAACCCTAAAAGTTGTCCAAATTTAAACAGTTCTATTTGTTGATCAGTTGTTATCGTACACGTCGAGTCATATCTGTTAGCTACTAGCTTGACGTCTCCTAACTCTTTCAAGTCGTCGGCAATCATTTTAAAGGTGTGGTACCCAGGACTAAAAATGTGTTCACTACTGTCGTAAGTTATCTTGTTGTTATCTGTGGTTACGTTAACGTAGTCCCAAAAGATGGTTGCCTCCTTCACTAGTAAGTGAGGGTCTAAGTTAGTTGCTAGAGTTGACTCTGGTAGGTCTACAGTTTTCGTTGAACCATTAATCAATACTACCACTCATATAACGTACGGTATGTTATGATGGATGCTTTCAAAAGAAAGTATCCTTATGCTGACAAGAATAGGTTTTTTCTTGACGTTGACGACAATATGCATATACATATATTCTTCGTGACGAAAACTAATATTGGTGACGTTAGTGTAGACTCGAGTAGGTTTAAGAGTAATCCGGAGTACACTAAGTATCTAACGATAAACAAACCAATGATAGTTAACCAGAAAGAGATAGCTAACGCCGTACGCGTGGCTAAGCTGAATCTAGTCAAAAAGTACCCCCACATCACTTTGAGTAAGTTTGAGTTCGATCCAACTGTCTCACAAGATGGTGAGGTTAATGGTGTTGACATATATTTTAGAAACAACGACATCATAAGCACTAACATAACTAGTGATACCTTCAAAAACGACAAGAGTATGTGGGTTTGGTTACACAACAACAAGTCTCCAAAAGGTCACGACGACAAGTTTCCAGAAATATGGCTATCTGGTGGAACTATCCAACCATTATCAAAAGGTCGCAAGAACCACTGGGGACTTTGGGATGGCTATCCAACGGAAAATGTGTTGAACTACCCAGTGAATAACTTTAGAGTCTTCGTTAATCGAAAGAGCTACTTTCTCTCAAAGCTACCAATATTACAAATCACCACTTCAAAGACAAAGTCAAAGTGGGACGACAACGAGAGCTACTATAGAGTCGTGTTTGCAACATATTGTGCAAGTTTCTGTTGTGGAGTGTCGTTACAACACTTATCACCCTCACAAGAAGTCCACCCTGTTATCACAAGTGTGATGAGGTTCCATCTGTACTTTACCATCAGAAGACTTCTCAGAAGGATGGAAGGTGGTGAGAGCATGAGATCGATAAGTAGAGAGTTTGATGCTGGAGAATTGTATGGTAAGACAGACAAGATTCCTAAAAAGCATTACTACCAGGGTAAAGTCCTTGCTGATGGTACAACAGGTGAGGAGAGAGTCTTCACGATTAACGACGTTAAGAACGACTACAAACGATACGTTCCTCTGACGTCGAATGGTTTCACAAACATTGGGAGACAATACCTAAATCAGTCCATAGAGGCCTTTGTTTACTCCACACTTGGTGCACAAGCGAGGACACGTGTGTCAGTCGTTGGTGATTCAGCAGGCAGTCTAGAGACTCAACAAGAGTTCCGCAAGTTGGTGGAGGATAGTGTTATAAACTACGACGTTTCAACGTGGATTCTCAACATGAACAAGTCGATTAAAGACACTAACGTTGTCCAAAACCTTGCACTGTCACCGTCTACGTGGTTAATGCCAAGTAACGTTGTAATCCTCAAGAATAAAATCGCTGGGTACAACAACCTATTGAAGACTGCCACGCAGAGTATGAAGTTTGGAGTAAACAGTGGGTTAAACTACACAGAAACGACGGAGGTTAAGAAAGTTCACCAAGAAGGTGGAGAGCATCTGGAGACACTTGGTAAACCAAAGGTGACACACCGTCTGACATCAAACGTGACACATCAGGAGACACTCGACAAACCGAAGGTGACACACCGTCTGGAGGCATCAAAGGCGTCACCAGGTGACAACACGACAGAGTTGGGGCTAATTCTAGTGGTTTCGGCTGTGTCTGGCTATTTAGTGAGTAAATATGTGTTATAACATAATGAGTCTAAGCTATGGGTTTGAGGACAGAGACTACGAGAGCGACAAAATACTAAGAAGAGCGAAGAGACATCTAGACAGTGACCCTAAGTTAAGTGTGAGCGGTGGGAGGATGTCTGGAGACATAGATATGGCGTTCAGGACACTCAAAAACATAGCAGATCCAGAAGATGATTGGGATGCTATCAATAAAAAAGTGTTGGAGTCCGTATACTTACCGCAATACTTTAGAACGCAGTCCTATAACGTTCTATTTGATTTTAACGTCACAAACCATGCTGTGAGTATGGTGGAATACCACAGTGGAACAAATAAAGTTAAAACCATTAGAGATAAAACGAATATGTTAGTACAATACGATCCATCGTATGGTCCTATTATTGGTGTTAACAACGGTCATAGCTTCCTATCCCCTGAACTAACTCCAATTCCGTTTGAAGCTGGAGTGCATTTTAACTGTCCACGTATGCAATACTGTGACATATCCGTTTTTGTGGTAGTGAGGTTAGCCATGAGGGTAAATACGAAAGATTGGGAGGCGATTATCTCAAACGATGACGGATCGTGGGACAAGTACATAGGGTACAAAGGAGGTGATAAGTTATCGTATGGTGGTGGAGCTCCAGCAAAGGAGTACATATGTACAATCCCAAACAACATCGACACCACCAAGAGACATATGATATCAATACATTGGCGGATGGGTAACTCCTACGTTAAGGTGAACAACGTGAGGTCAACAGACTCAGACTTCACAGCTAATTACGAAGAGATAGGGTCTCCTTACGTAACGATCAGATCAGATCGATAAAAGTCAGTTGTTGTTTTCAATCACATATCAAAGGATATGTCAGAGGAAGAGGTGCTAGAGCTCAAACGCTTGTACGCGTACTACCACAAACTAGAAGCCTGTTACAAATGGAAATACAAGAGGTTGAAGAAAATTAAACTATCGTTAAACATGACTAGCATAGGGTTAACGACAGTAGGGATTGTAGCTGGATCGATAACCGCTAACCCTCTAATCATTGCTTGTATTAGTGGTCCTGGTGTGATCATTCAAGGCTACTTGGCTAAATCCAATCTGACGAGTAGAGTGGAGCATTGCAAGTTTGCACACACTAGCTACAAAAAGATACTGACACAACTAAGATCGTATCTTAGAGGTCTTCCTTACAACGAGTCAATGTTCCTCTCAGACGTTAAAGTGTTGGACGATAATGTGACTGACTTATGCCCACCAATCAATGGAATGACGAAAAGGTACAGCAAAGTGTACGAGACACAAGGGGGGTCCGATTCCGACCTCCCTTTAAACATGGGTCTACACGTAAGAACCAGTGATGTGTCAGTCGACAAGTTCCAAGAGTAGGTGCTCAGAAGTATAAATAGTAGTAAAATATTAAGACACTACATGTGACCCCCTACTAATGGTGTGTTTGTGATCGGTAGAAGGGTCGTTTACACATGAGGTCCCGATTCGGGACCTGGTGGTCCTGTTTCGACGAGTTGTTTAGACATATAAATAAAACATATGGTATAATATATAGTAATGAGTCTCGTTAGAAAGTTCATCTTCGAGGAGGAATCAGTCACGACTATTAAGGATGGAGACAATATATGGTTCTACGGAAAAGAAGTAGCCGAGGTGTTAGGTTACAAAAGACCTTCTAAAGCAATACAAGAACATGTGGTAGATGACGAGAAAAGAGAGGTTTGGGAGCTAAGGTCCTGTCTTGGGACCTTAGGGTCTGAGTGTCGAAATAGACGAGTTTGGCAAATAAACGAGAGTGGTTTGTATAGACTAATATTCTCATCTAAGTTAGAGTCAGCTGAGACTTTTAGAAAATGGATATTCACAGAAGTCTTACCGTCTATTAGAAAGACAGGTCAGTACATACAATGCAACCAGTTATCGATAATGAATGAGACAGATCTACACTACGACATTGTGAAGTACATTAGAGAGTACCACCCAACAATAGTCATCCCAGGGTTGGGTGAGTACCAAGACACATCTGCTAAAAGAATAGATGGATGGAAGAAGGGTTACAGTGGTGGACAACCAGATTTAATAGTTCCGCAACTACATAAAAGATACAACGGGTTTGCTATAGAGTTCAAAACACCGAAAGGTAATGGGGTTATTAGGGATAACCAGTTGAGGGTACTAAGGAGACTAAGATCACAAGGGTACAACACGTTACTATCCTCAGACCAACATGAGATAATACATTTCATAGAGACATATATGATAGACTCTAGAGTCCTATGTGAGTACTGCAATAGGAGATTCAAGAGTGAAACCACACTATCTAATCACCAAAAATACTTTCATCGAATACTCTATCTGTGAGATAATCTGTGAGATGATCTGTGAGATGACTGTGAGATAATCTGTGAGATGACTGTGACTAGATATCATATATAGTATAGATGACTGACAGTGAGTCTGTACCTATTATAACGTCAACAACAAGGACCAAAGACCCTAAGAGAGTAGAGGCAGGCAAACGCTTGGCTGCTATATCTAAAGCAGCCAAAGAGAGGAAGATGAGAGAGAGAGTGATAAGTGAGGACGATAGTTTTAACTATGGATACATCATAGGTACTATAGGAGTGGTAATAGCCGCTAGCTCACTGTACTACACGATGAGGCAAGACAAACAAGTAGTTACCGAAGAGCCTAAGACTGTTGTTATAAAACCATCACGCAAGCTCGACAGCCTCGATTAAAACATATCGTATAATATATGGCATCAATAGATAGAAAAGAACTGATGAACGAGCTATACGACGCAGCTCTTGTGACTGCTGGAGCCGTAGCCGTATCCATGGCATCAAAGAAAGTACTAAAAGAACCGTTGGGTACCCCCGAATCAGTGAAGGCACCCTCAAGCTAGCGACTGCTGTAGGCGTTTCAACGCTACTCGTTAAGTGGGCGCAGAGCAAGAAATACTTACCTATTGACCCGTTCTCAAAGTAATCTAACGTAATACATAATGGCTAGTGTGATAGCAGGTGGTTTGTTCAACGCCATAGCATTCGCAGGAGCTGGGTTCATATTCAGCAAGCTAAACCATACCGGCTACGAGACAGAGATAAAGAGACACAACAAAGCATTGGAGAGTCTCGCAAAAGCGAAAGAAAAGTTCTACGAGAACGAGATTCGTCAGAGAGACAAAGTCCAGGAATTAAGGCAACAGTTGTCAGATGCTAACGCAGATATTAACGACACGAACCACGCTTTGGATCAACTAAGACAAGTACTGACTATACAGTATGATGGGAAGACGTTTAGTAAAGAGCCTGAGTTATCAGACTATTACAAACCTTCAGATGAGATGAAAGAATATCAAATGGTATTCGTCGGAGTTGTTGGGATACCTTTAGGTTATCTAATATATAGAGTAGTATAATGAGTACTACTCTGAAGGAGATGGCTATTGAATTTGATAAAAAGCGTGACTCGACACTTCAAACTAGTCAGATAGAAAAGTTGGAACAACTACTATCAGACGCTTTAAAACAGGTCGCAACAATAAAATGTGAGTTGGAGACACTCAACCACAAAGTTACTACACTATAGTCTAAAGGTATATATAGTATATTAACTTAAATGGTTGACGAACGTACAATGAGAATGTTCCACGCTGGGTACACGTTAGATGAGATCGCATCAAAAAAGTGGAGTGGTACTACGTTAGGGTACACGTTGGACGAGATCAAGAATGGAATTAAGGACGCAAGACCAAAAAAGTGGTACGACACCATGTATTGTTACAAGTGTAGTAACCATAGAACCCAAATCGAAGATGGTGTATTTAGTTGTAACAAGTGTGGAGAGACTACCTACGGGCGTGTGAGGAACTTTGTACCTAACATTTGGATGTACAATAAATCGGCTCACAGTTACAGTAAGTGGTTAGGGAGAATGTTAACTGGACTAGTCAACGAGAGTGACATACCAACAGTTGTCAGTGATTTTATAGAAATAGTGTGGTCTCTTAAAAGAAACGAACTTATTGTCAAGAATATATCGAAATATATTTTCTATGTCATAAGAATATGCTCTAGAAGAGGTATAAAGTTGAGAGGTAGTCTTAACGACCTCAAACCTGGTAAGGTCAAGGTACGATTCGAGTATAACCTGTATAGCGTAGTATACAAGGATCTAGGTTGGGATGGGAGAGGAGATCCATACTACAATGAGTGGGTAAATAAAATATATAGTAATATATATAATGGCAAGACCAAACATTTACCAAACCAGAGAAGAAGCTTTAGTAGCAAATAGAGCACAAACCAAAGAGTGGATGAGAACTCATAAGTGGGTGTGTGAGACATGTGATAGACCATACCATGTGACCTCTAAATACAGACATTTAAAGACTAAAAAACATTTGAGAAATTTAAACATTTAATTTCAAACTATTTTGTAATGTCCATACGCATAGCTAGATACACCATCTGGTAGTATATGTCGCTTGTCGTCAAAGCAACTCAAGGATATCTTGTTTATTTCGTAGCTTCCTACTGTAGTTGGTGGCTCTTGCTGCGAATAGTTTTAATTATGTGAGACATCTGCTCACCATTTGTCAGGACACTTTTATAGTTGTCGTGTCTTATATTATTTCTAATGGTACTCTTCTTGATACCCTTAGCAGTCTTCCCACCTTTTCCATCCTCTTTTATGTAGCTATACATTTTCGACCTTAAACCAACGAACTCAACGATGGGGACTCCTAATGTCTCATCCTTCATTTTACCAATAACCTTCTTATTGGTTAGATCGAAGTAAGGAGATGACTTGTCATATCCACTAAAGTCGAACACTTCTTTGTTAGCGTACATATCTTTGTACACATCCTCCGTCTCAATCTCGTACATTAGACTATCCGTATCTGTGAATAGTAATTTGGCTTTGTTGTCATATTTCTTTTTGATGTTACTGTAGTGGAAGTCATACATCAATGTCTTTGACAAGTCTAGAATACACATACCTACGTATGCTGGTCTATTTAGAGTTAGTGTCTCTTTGATCTTATGAACTGCTACCAAGTTATTGTCAAATATCTTACTACTAACAAAGGTTGGTTTTGACGTTAGTTTCTCCAGTTTTTCCTTGTCTGTTACTAACTCCACATTCACACGTTTTCGTAGATTCTCCATAGTCTTTCCGAATACACTATTGTTCATGAGTTTGAAGAAATCCTTCTCAAAGTCATTCTTCGCTTGGGTTCTCTTGTCAGTGTTAAAGTCAATATATTGCTTGAGCCATGGTGACTGATCGAACTGAAGTACTCTGTGTATCTTCTTAACCTTCATTCCCAAACTCTTGTATAATTGTAGGTTTCTATAATGAACAACGTACTTACTCTTACCGTTTAGGTTAGGTACAAGTTTTGCAACCTCTCCAACAGATATCTTAAACTTGTTTTGGATTGTCTTACAATAGTTTGACAACATATCACTACTTACTTTCATCCTCTCAGGGGCTAAAGGATAGTCGTTGTGAAGATCGTGTAACTCCTCTGGATACTCTAAATCAACCTCGAGTATCAACCCCTTGTCTGATTCATTGTTATATTTATCTAGATTGTTGATGTCAAAACCTTCGACCCACTCAAACCCACCAGTCGGTAGATACTGACACATAGCCCAACCATAAAGGTTATTAGCGTCTAGGTATACGATATGTTTCGACGGTTTACTACTATCATACCCCTTCATGTACTTGTTATTAGCTTCTCCGTGTCTATGTGTTATACAGGATACACCACCTCGCATTCCTTTCTCGATAAACTGAAACATATCAATGTTAGTCATCAACTCTAGTTCCACTCCTGTCATCTTTAGAGCAGCGTCCCACGACAGTCCAGGTGATGTGAAGTAATGACAAGGATCTAACTGGTAGTACTGTTTACACGTTCTTCTAAAGTTCTCGAACACGTCAGCCAGTAGTAATACGTCAGACTTCAAGTACAAATCGTGGTACTCACCCATGTTTCCCACACCCATCTTCTTCCACACTTCTTGAGCGTGCTTGTAGTCTGTGTCTGACACATGCTCGTCGTTTAGGATGCTGTAGAAACTCTCCTTTGGTGGTAACTCAAGTTCGTTAAACTTATCGAAACTATCCATATAGTCATATGGGTACACACCTTTTCGCGACACCAACTCTAGCTCCTCACCTCGAAACAGTTCAGACGTGTACTTGAGACAGTCCTTTGGTAGGTTGTTCACTAGGTTGGCTAGACTAGAGCTCATGAATTGGAAACTATCTAGAAACACTAGATGTTTACCTAACATGAATGCCATATATTTCTCCATATTATTTGGTATGACATTGATTTTCAGACCAACCTTACCTATCTCCTGCATTATGAAGTGGCTATCATACCCTCTTAGATTATGAAATATGACAGGTATCTTATCAGTCAGTCTATAGTTCCTATTGCATAACTGATGTGCAGAGCCTCTATATTTACCAGTGACATGACAATGATCTCGAACTCTTATGTCTTTACGTTTATATTTTATATCACAAATATGACATTTAGTCGCTTCCTTGAAGTTAACCTTATCAGCTATGGTCATCACCATGTCCTTATTAAAATGCTCCTTTCTAACTTTCTTGCAGTACTTAACCTCCTCTAACATCTTTTTCATGAACTTCTTAACCGCTTTCGGACCTCGAAACATCTCTACTGGTTTACTATATTTATCATCGTAACAGCACACTACTTTGTACCCATACCCACAGTCCGTGTGTCTTTGGTACTCACTAGTGTACGATCCTGTTAGTGGTGTCACGTTGTCGACCTTCTCTGTGATAGCCTCGAAGTCTGCGTATATCACGAATGGTACCTCTAATTGTTTGTGATAATTTACGTACTCAAGAGTGCTATCTTCTTCATCTGGTATCTTGATCGCTTGCTTACCATTTACCACCATACAAACCTCCTTATGTTTCTCTAGAACCTCACTGGTAGTAAAACATTGAAGACAGTACCTACAGAAACTATTGCGACACTTGTGTTTAGACTGACCGCACATAAACCTACAAAAGTCTTTGATGTACACGTAGTGTCGTTTAACACCATTAGTTATTAGCAGTAGGTCCATATGGTCCTCGAACTTCTCCTCAGAAACGTAGATAGGAAATGTCTGCTTGTTCTCATACCCAAACACGCTTATGCTGATATCATTCTGTCTCTCTATCTTGTTGTACTGTTTCGTATCCACTGGAAATCTCACTCCGTCATAATTGACAGAACCTACGTTCTTCTTGTGCTTCGACACTCTCTGCGGATTCTTTCCTACAGGACACTTGTGCAACACGTGACACCACATGAAACACTTGTCATCTTCATTCTTTATATTAACCAAACCTTTCGACGCGTTCCTCAACTCCTCAGGTAGCTCAATATAACTCGATCCTTTAAGAGGCTTATACACTACCACATTAATATAGTGATCACTAACATTATCTATAACCCACCCAGACCCTTCTGACAACCACACAGCTATACGATTCACTATCTCCTCACTAGCTTGCTTCGTAGCTCCACTAATATCAACACTATTGGTCACTGTTTTGACTACACTATTGAAGAAGGCTTCCTTAATCACAGACTCACCATTACCAATCTCTTTCTCTAGAGTTACTTTCAACGTCTCAGAAAACTTTAAACCTTTCAGTCTTTCTAACTCTTTCTGTAAAGCTGAGCCTACTATTCTTCTAGTCTTGACTAGTTGTTTTAGTGGGTCCTCTTTCTCGACCACCTTAACACTATACGACTTGGTGTACCCTTTGAGAGCAACTCTCCTTTGTACTACAGTAGGACGTGTCATCTTAGCAATAAGGTTAGTGATTCTCTCATACTCTTTGTCTGAGACCTCCTGACTTAGTCGTGACCTCTTAACATATCGTCTAAGATCACGTCTAGCCTTTCGAACTTCTCTGACCTCCCTAACTCTGGTGACTCTATTAATAACACCCTCTCTAGACCCCCTTCTAACAAGGTCCATCCACTTATACCCCAATGCTTTAGCGTCAGCTAGATAGCCAGACATCCTCTCTAGAAAACTCATCTTAATATTAGGCATAACTAAGTCACCAGAACCTATAGCAGGATCACGTGCACCACCACTCGATAGTATACCACTACGAGCGACATTACCACCCACAACAGAGTTACGTTTACGTCCAGACCTTTTCATAAGAGTCGTTTTATTATTTAATATAGCTAAGTCCTTAGACCCTTTTGAACCATGAGCCCCACTCAACTCATGACTTGAAATAAAGCCTGTATCAGGATCATATGTAATACTGCTTGACACAGCCTTGTCACGAACGACATCCTCACCCACAGCAGCCCCACGTCTAGACACCTCACTCTGTAGCCTACTAGCTGAGACATGTCTCTGACTCCCCAAACCATGTGACACATTGCCTATTAGTAGTCTCGAAAGTGGGGCTAACAGCAAACTTTTTCCATTTGAGTGTCTCAACTTCTCTAGGGAACTAGACACTTTTTCCGTTTTTGGATTCTGCATATTTACTCGAAAGTTATATGCAGAATCCAAAAACGGAAAAAGTGTCTAGTTACCTAGAGAAAGAAGTTGAGACACGAAAAATGGAAAAGTGTGCTGGTAGCCCCACTTTCTATACTACTGATGTTTTGGAATAATTCTTTAATATTATATCAGATATATTACAAAAATTATATATATAAATTATATTACAGATATATTATAAAAATGTTAAGGCTTTCTATTTGTTTTGCTCATTTCGTCTTTTAATAACTGTTCTACATTTTTTGTGCATATGCTTGCACTTCGGACAGAACCACCAACCCTTTGGTGGGAATGTGAAACCAACAATAATAGTCTAATTGTAAAAAGCATAACAAAAGTTTGAATTTAATAGTAGGATTTCCTTTTTCGTCAGCTTTTTCGTCTGAAGCATCTCATCATGCTAAATCGGTTAGTTCCCAGACTGTACAAGTGTTAAATCCCGGCTACACCATACCCGATTTTTCATGTCTACCAAAAGATCAATGTTTGGTAAAACCTTGTATCTCCCCGACAAAGTCCCGTTATAGTCCCGGGCCAGGCAATGCATTAACATTGTTTTTAGAAAATTTCGCGGGAGTCGTCCCGGGGGGGAGGGGGTATCTTGGAATTGGCTAATAATCGGTCATAATACGAAATTACTGTTCTAACTTTAAGTGCAACTTTTACCTTTCTGCGATGATTTTGGATTGGTATTTTACTCCTAAGTGCTCGGGTTTCCTTGCATAGGTTCCTCCATTTTGCCTCATATTTTGCAGTGAGTATCTTCGGCTCGTTGATGCCATCATCGATCTTGCGTGCTATCACATCAGCGGCAGCAGCGCGCTTTTCAAGAGCGCGCTGCTGTCCGCGATGCTTTTTCCTGTTGTTCCTCATCCTTCTCTTCTTCTCCATCACGAGCGTATTCAAATCTGGCTTGCCCATATGTTGGCATTAAAGTAAGTATGAATTGAAACCGAATAACAGAACTTACGCAAAATGACCCGCGTATATTGATTTTGCCGCCAACCACCGCGTGGGTCTGGGTACGAGGTTGACCGCTACCTAATTTGGTTTTAGACTCAGTCATGTGTAGAGAACATGCTAATTGGTCACGGTTGCAATTCAAATGTATTCTAAACCCGCTTGAATATCGTGTCTTATTTAAAAGTTAGTAGTTGTGCAATAATAGTTTAACAGATACCCGTTGTATTTCATTATATTAAAATTTCCTGTGTGATAATAGCAGTGAAACAACAGATAACACATTGGTATGATATGCCGCTGGACTACCGTTGCTCAGCAACGAAAACGATTTTTAAAGTACTGTATTTTAAAAACACGTTTCTTGTTCGTTTATATCTCTTCATGTTTTTCTGGGGATTTAATACTGTATTCTGATGTTGATTTGACTGGCTCTTCAAACTCTAGCAAAAGCAATTTACTAATGCTTTACAAGACAACAAATATGTACGAAATAGATTACCCGACTGACCGATGTAAGTTTGGTTCGAGCGTTTTTGTTTGTTAATTCTTTTTATTATTGGTGGTTTGTTTTATTTGTATCTTTGGGTCCTAAAAGAACCATTTCTTTCACTTTTTCCACTGCTTGACCACGGCTTTGCAATATTTCAGCTTGTCCATCAATAGCTTTGCAGCTGGATCAGAGAGCATATCTTGGGAAGTCGGAAGTTTGCAATATTGGTCGAAGTGTCGTCGCTCCCAAATCTTCAACCGTTCTTTCGTTAACCTCTGTTCACGGGAAACCCTGGTTTCCATCACCGCCAAATTATCCAAGTAATCTTGAAGGTAATCATCATGATTATTTGGAGACGCCTTGATTCTTTTGTGTGCTTTGTCGTACTTTAACACCTCCTTGGTTGCCGGGCCTAGAATGAACTCCAGGGCACGTCCTTGCTTCGTTTCGCATCCAACATTAGTCTGAGGCTCTGGTGATTTGTCTGTACCAAATATTCAAATAATGAATGGTAAGTTACATATTATTATGCTTATTAAATATTTATAAATTTCGTTTATTATAAGTTAAAGTTATATGAATTTGCAGCCCTGCAGCTTGGGAATGTCGTTGTATTATGTTGGCAGGACAAACTACCTGGCCTGCAATACAACAAATAAAATTATATATATATATATATATACTCTGCATGTAAACCCTTACCTAATGGTTTAGTACTTGAAACTTGTCCCACATCACTAGTTCCAGCTTCTGTGTTCCAGCTGGTAGTTATCTCAGAACTACTTACGTGCAGGGAAATTATGTGCTCATCCACATCTTCAACTTCACCATCATTCTCACCTCCATTTTTAATTATTGGACCATCTACATCATCACTACCAACCTCGACCCCATCTCCACTAAAACATGCAACACAGCCTACTTTCTCCCCATCTGTGTGAAACGTGTCTGAACAAACATCAACTCCATCTGACATCCCAACACTATCACTCAATCCAACAATTGCCTGACCATTCCTTGCATCCTCACCATCCTCATTAATGCTGACAGAATTGCCATTAACCAAATTTTCAATTAACATATTTCCATTTTCATCTGGAATTCGCAGCTGTGTAACAGGTAACTGTGACTTGTTTTGTAAGCAGATTTGCCAGCAGTCCTTCAAATATGCCTCTTCAGACTTGAAGGTACTTGAACGAAAGTGGTGTAGAATTGGTCCTTCAGGAACAGATTCATGATTTCCTTTAGCATCAAAAAATTCAACATCGCCATTGCCACATACTTTCCACCAAATGCCTTCAGCTGTTAATAGAAAATCGCTGATTCGTTCCAGATGTGCTTGCCAAACTGAGGAGTGGGTTTCCAGCATTTGTTGTGGAATAACAGTGTTTCCAAAACTTGGTAGCGCAGATGCGAGTTTGGAAAGATGGGCTTGTTGCTTGTCAGATGTAGAAGTTTGGTGAGTTTTCATAATTGTCTCAGCTTGAAGGCGTACAAATACATTACCGATAATATGACTTGCGTGGAATGAAGACGTTGCTTTTGTGATGTTGGTAATGGCATTGAAGACCCTCTCTTGTTCTTCAGTATTTGATGATCTGCCACTTATCAGCCGGTTTTGAATATAGGTGCATGTGATGTAATGTTATGGAAGTAGTTCCCATAAAATTTGCGCGTTGTCAAATGTTTCATGGTAAAGCCAATCAAACTTGTGCACAGCATTGCATGGCGCCAGGTGAGATTGTGGAGTCGAAGAACAGATCTAGGTGTACGATGTACTTCTGAACTGTAGGCTATTTCTTGAATTTCTACAAGGGTATCCAGCAACTGTTGGGCTTTTGAATTAATCTTGCCTCTGACTTGATTGGAAGTCAAGACAAGAGCACAGCGATAATCAAAAGTCCTCTTTGTTTCTTTCCCCCCAATGCATAATTCAAAGATAGCCTTCAGTTCAGAAGCTTCTTTGCTTGGGAGATGGTCAGGAAGCTCGGTGAAGACATTCTCGATGTGCTTTCCAATATCGTGAAGGGGTTCAAACCCTAAAATCTCATAACTGCCACAATTAATCGATTCTAGAGTTTTCTCTGGATTGTTGAAAAGTAGGGCTGGTACTCTTTGTACACCATGCAATTCTTCCCTGATGAGCTCCTCTAATTGTTTCTTCTTGTCACCTTCGTATATACCTATTATATAAAATTAATAATAATAGTAATAATAATAATAATAATAACTTTATTTATGGATGGTAACAGATGACAGTCCTTAAAAACTGATAAGCTAGCTAGCTACTGGCCCTCATACCTCTAGAAGATAACTCCTTAGTTAAGTCATCTTTTGAAAGGCCATGAAAGGGCTTGTTTGACTTTTCCAGAGAGTTCTTTTTTCCACAACGACCTTGCATGACCAGATGCTGTCGGTCTGCTAGGGATATGTATGGGCAACGAAATGAATAATCAAGTTCATACACCCGATGTGCCCTTGCTCCACATACTGCACAGTAATAATTCCCTCCCTTTTGTTGGCCACATTCAAACTGCCGTGCAGGGCTGTCGCCATGGAAGAACCTCATTTTATCCACCACCGGTATACCCAACTTGGTCTTTACAGGTTCAGAAAGTTCCTCCAAACATTCTACCCTGGTCTCTACATAGCACAATTGCTCTTTATCAGATGATGAAGACCTTGCTACAATATAGAGACTAGGGGGTTCAATGTGGGATTGTATATTTACTTTCTTTCCTGTCAGCTCTTCATATTCATCATTAGTGTAGAATGTTGCTGGGTCATACAGACAGGTTACCATAAAGACAAGATGCGAATGATTCGCTACTGTGGAAAGATCATGCCAAACCAGCAAGTGCCGAGTCCTTTCCATTGCTTTCATTCTTTCTTTCATGTCTTCTAGACTTTCCCCTTCCTTTACTTCATTGATCATTTCCAGTCTTTTTAACACATCTTCATATGACAGATTATTGAAATCTTCGTCAGAGGTATTTCTCATGAATTTGTCAAGTTCATGCAGCTTTTTTTCACGGATCTCAGCAAGAGGGCATTTACGTCCTTCCACAAAGAAGTGTGTTTTCACAATGGATCCATCTTTAAGCACCAATTTATCATACTAATTAGAAATTAGATAATTTTGTTAATTATGCATGTACTATTTCATTAACATATTTTATAATGTGTACTCTTAAATATTAATTACTCTGGGTGCATTAGGCCAGATAATTTTATTTGGCAGAGTTGGGTCCCCCCCCCAATGAGTTCAAACCATCTGCTTGGTTAATCTATTAAAGGGGGTCACTAAAGCACACATTTAATTTTGGCTAATTTATAAACAAAGTTGGATGATTCTGTTCAGTAAAGTGGGGGCTAATTTATTACTTACAGTAGATGCATTATTGCCCCTCAATGAGTTAATAGAGAGCCTGCTTATACCAACAAAACACTGTTAGTTTTTACAATATTATTTTAAGATTTATAATTATATTACCTTTCTTGGTACAATTAACTCTCCCACATTATATTCACCAGACAGAATCTTTTGCTTTAGTTTTTCTTTCAAGCTTTCATTGGTTTCTGGACAAGGAATTGTGATTTCACCTCCTGCACCTCTCTTCATCCTCTTTCTAATCTGTCCTCCATCATTCTCCAGCCTCCTTTTCTTAAATCTGCTAATGTCCACTCCTTCAGATATTAACCATTCTTGAGCAATTTGGCCACCATTCTTTGCAAGATCTCCCCTGGTGTTTTTTATTTGGTAACGCCGTGCCAACTCTGACCAGTTTATCAGTGTTCCACTTTGATAACCGTTCACCTCATTCTTCAAACCTTGTTTATCCCACTCCATTTTCTGCGTGTTTCCAACTGGACTTTTCTTCTTTAAACGCTGCTGCTTTTCTTGCCTTTCTTTTGCTTCATCGTAGCTTTCATAGCTCATTGCAAGCCTGTCTCGTTGTCGTCCAGCCAAGGATTGTCTGTTCCCATAACATCTATAAAATATTATATTTAGTTATTAGTCATATTAGGTAAAATTATATTAATACTAAATCATATTTATTTATTACTACTACTTTTATTATTATTATTACTACTTTTATTATTATTATTACTGACTACTTTTATTATATTATTATTATATTATTATTACTAATACCGTACCTACAGAATATCACAGAATATTTGTTTTTAGGTTTGACATAATATATACATGAGTTATCTTAATCAGCTACTGGTCTGCGAGCCACTGACGAGTTACCTGAGCTGGCCCGCTTAACCGAGTTGACATTTTTTCAGCGCTTTTCAGTTTTCGCAGGTACTGGATCCAGCTAGCTGCATGGTCAATCGAGTATATGCAAAAACCTGCCCAGGTAACCAAAATTACAGTTACACATACCAAGATCTCGACTAGGCAGGCTGGCTCAGTTCTCATGTAAAAACATTAACAAGAAATAAATTAAAGCAACTGCTTGATCTTGCTAAAGTGAGTTGTCAGAATAGCCCCTAATTAGACAAACATATATTATTATTATTATTATTATTATTATAATTATGTAGCTATAATATATAGTTACAGAATCGATGAAATTTTTAATTATTTTTAAGATTAACTTTTATTAAGATTGTTACAATTGACAATCAAATGTACAGTACCTGATCACAGATGTGCTCTCCCACTGGGCTTCTGCAGATTCTTTGGCTTTCCTGTACTTATTTCTTGTCTCTTTTTTATTTCAGCTTTGGACTTCTTTACACCGAGATTCATTTCACTGACATTTGTTAATGCCTTGGCAAAGGAGATGTTACAGGCGTCTTGGAAAGATGAATTGATTTTGCTGTAGATTTCCCTTGCAAGATCAGCAGATTGGCGTTGGGTAAGCTTGTTCGCTGGGCTTTGACATTGTTGATTCGAAGTGATTTCGACCGATAATAGCGGGGTTTTCTTACGCGTACAACCAATGAACCGTTTCGACTTTACTGGGAATAAAGACTGGATGTTGCTGTATCGCTTCAGGCATGCGCTGCAGTTCTGCAGTGAATGTTCTCCCTGCTCTTCTAGTGTCAACGCATTCCAACTTTTGATATTAAAAGCTCCCGTGTATTGGTTTCGTTCTTGAATTTTACGGCAGTTCCACTCTCTGAACTTCTCGCGCAAATCAGGAAGGATCTTCCTAAATCCCTGATATTCAACAGCAAAGTTCTCCTTCGTGGTTGTGAAGACAGCGCAGTACCGCTTGAACTGTTCTTGCATCTGACGTGCTTGATGCTCTTGTCGACTTTCATTCTTCTGACACTTAATTTGTTCGTCCACTTCTTTAGCGACTTGCCAGGCGATACCTCTGGCGAAGCCGCACGTCGAAGGCTGGATAAAACTTAATACCATAGCAACGTACGCTATAAGTTAAACTATCGTATAAGAAACTTCTTAATAATCGCTTGCTGGATAAACCTGCTGCTCCGAAGAACTTTGAATCTTTTGCGCCTAAATTTCAAGTATGCGGATTTACGTCACGCTTTAATAACATGTCAATATATGGATCAAAGACATACATGCGTCTTACATATTCTAAATCTACAGTATTTTGTACACGGTGTTGTTGTTTCAATAAATCGGTGAATGATATTTGGGGCTTGTTATTTGTTTGTAAATGCGCTTTGACACATGATGTACGTTTTTAGATTACACAGACCCTTTATAGTTAGCACTGTACAACATTTCTACTTCAACGAGCTTCATTAATCTATAATATGGTAAATTTCACTCTAGTTATGACTTATGAGTTCATTTTCGTCCACCATATTGCTTTTAAGAAACGCTATCGCCATGGCAATACTGTAATTTCACGTCTTGCCCGCTGGATCGACACTAAGAAAACACCGGGCTCAATAATATAATGGCGGTCAACAATTTTCATTCCACGCCGAACACACGTTCGACTTGCCGAGTGGTAATTTTTTTTTAAATTGTGTATTCTACAATCTAATTTTGTTCAAAATACATCGCTCCTCGTCCCTCAAATTAGAACGATGAACTTATTGCTCTGAAATATTATTTTATCTTAGTAAACGTCCTCTCGAATGATAGTTATCGTAATATTGCCTGCTATATCTTCTTCCCTAATGAAAGATGTTCACGGTTCTAATTTGGAGGATGTAGTATGACGTCTAAAAGTATCGTAGTAGCAATATTGTAATATAGCGTAAATGATTTATGGGTCGGCGCGGAGCGAATATTATTTTGTATAATTTTGCGCTTTTTGACAGGTAGAAATAGTCACGTGATCGGTTTCCATGGCAACTAAAAGTGTCAATACACTCCGATGTTTACTGTCTAACATATAACGCATGAATGAAATTTGCATTTCGTGTTCCTAATTTTTTATGAATTTTATTGTATTTTCTTATGCGTTTCTCAAATTTGAAACTTGGACCCAGGCATTAATGCACCTGAGTAACTGTAGATTTCGTTCACGAGATAGATTCTTCATGAGTGGTATATGAATTTAGACCGGAAAAAGTTCAACCTAGTAGTCTTAATTGACTTAAAGAAAGCATTTGATACTGTTGATCATCAAATTCTATTGAGAAAACTGGAGTTGTATGGAGTAAAAGGGCAAGCTCTATCTTTTCTCAAATCTTATCTCTCGAATAGAAGGCAGAAATGCCAAATTCAAGGCTCTGTTTCATCAGAGAAATTGATCAAATGTGGTGTACCACAAGGCTCTATTTTAGGGCCACTATTTTTCCTATTATATATTAATGATTTGCCTCAATGTCTATATAAAACAAAACCTCGGATGTTTGCTGACGACACTAACCTGACCGCTTCTGGAGACTCTATTACTGACCTTGAAGCTGCAGTGAATTCTGATTTAGAAAATATTAGAAAATGGTTAATCGCCAATAAACTTAGCTTAAATGTAGCTAAGACAGAGTTTATGTTAATTGGTTCTAAACAAATGTTTAGAAGTATTTCAAATTTGAAACTAAATGTTAAAATTGAGAACGAATCAGTTAAACAAGTTTATGAATCCAAAACTCTTGGAGTGACAATTGACCAGCATTTATCTTGGAGTAGTAACACTGAGAATGTTTGCAAGAAAATAACATCCGGTATATCGGCTCTTAGACGACTGAAAGAATTTGCTGATAAGCAAACCATTCTTTCTGTGTATAATGCTATTGTTCGGCCATACTTCGATTACTGCTGTGAAGTGTGGGATGTGTTTGGCGAAACACAATCAAAAAGACTCCAAAAACTCCAAAATCGAGCTGCGCGAATTATTATGAATATGAACAATGACACAGATCATTCTGTTGCTCTGCAAGCATTGGGCTGGAAGCCACTTAAAACAGAAAGAAAGAAAGGGAAAGCAAAAATAATGTACAAATTATTAAATAAAATGGGTCCTAAGTCACTCACTAATCTTTTCACATATAAAGGTGAGAAAACAAATTATCACCTTCGGGACATTTCAAGTAGCCTTTGTTTACCACAACCGCGTACTAATAATATGAAAAAAAGTTTCATGTATGACGGAGCACACCTTTGGAATTCTATTCCAAAAGAAATTAGAGAGAGCAAATCCCTTTCTGCCTTTCGAAAGAAAATCGCTGTTCACATTGATTGATTGATTGATTGATTGAGTAAATGCAACTTGAAGTACTGTACCTGTGAATATAGATTACTGTATACTAGTTAATAACTTAGATTTTATCTAATACATATAATTTTGTAAATAGCTTTTAAAATTTTTTATCTGTATATTTTTGCACACGCCCCCCATGGAAATCAGCTTCGGTTGATGGGGTCAGCGTGTATAAATAAAGTTTTCTATCTATCTATCTATCTATCTATAAATGTTGCTTGATTCATGGCTGATATGGTGGAGGTTCCTCGCTTGTAATATTTACATTCACAAATTCTCCGATTAAATGTGTAAAATCGTCCGATGAGTAGGTATATATATATTTCTTATCCCATAACAATAATATCTTATATATTATTCTTTCTGCACGTTCATTGTTGGGTAACATATCCATTTTACGACATTCAAGCACTTGAAAATCAATATGTGAAAAATACTTAGCTAAATCGATCATTATAGCCAACAGAGGATTTTCCTTAGCACCCGCAATCATTTTGAAAGTGTTCTAAAAAAAATATTATTGCTTTTATGTCTTTCCCTACAACGTTTTAGCGATAAATATTTAAAACGCGTACCCTAGCATTAAGTCAACAAAAAGATTAAAAAGATTTACATGTATTAGTAATCGTCAAGGCTATCTTATAATATTTATTTTATATTATCATTCAAGCTATGGGAATACCCCGATTTTTTTATTATGGAATCAAGTTCAACCAATCAGGTTACCCCATTTTTTTAGCTTGTTTTTTATAAGCGTTTGATTCTAAATTTTTTAGTCACAATATTATTATGGCTCGTGTGAAGCAGACCCAGAAAAATGTTGAAAGTGGAAAAACAATTGCTCTGATTGAAAGTAAAGGAAAAGATATTCCCAAAATATTAAAACAACGACGTCTACAGCAACAAGAATATCGTAAAATGGGTCTGGATATTTCAGATGATGAACAATATACATCATGCAGTCAAGAAATCAGAAAAAGAAAGAACGTCAAACATCGTCCAACTAAAGACATCGCACAACCGCAATTAAATTACGCTGTACCGATTGCTCAAGCACAGTCCAGTCCCATATATTCTCTACTCCCGCAAGCGAAGTATAACTCGTCACCACGGCAAGCAAAGATACCGTCTCTACTCCCGCAAGTAAATCCACCACCTCTACTATCGCAAGCACAGTATAATATACCTCTTCAAACACCGCAAGCAAAGTATAATACATCTCCTATTCCACTGCAAGCGATTTCGCCTACACAGGTATACGAATTACCCGCTCAAGAAGATGAATTAGATAATTACATACACGAAATGCCCATTGATTTCTTTGGACAAATCCCTATTCCTTCTCCTGCGAATTTAATACGAATGTGTGATGAAACGGTACCCGTTCAAGCAACACATTTTTTACAAATTGTTGATGAATTAGCAAACGCTTTTTCCCCAACATTATCCCCTATCCCTCTTTCACCCCCACCACCACCTATGTCTACATCACCCCAACCATTATTTCCACAAGAAATACAACTGTGTGAAGAAGAGGAAGAAGAAGAAGAAGAGGAAGACGATCGAGAAGTATTGAACGATCCTCCATTGAAGAAAAGATGTTTTAAACGTTCTTTAATTTATATGAAACGTGAAAAAAGGGCGATGAACATCATGAAGAAAAACGAATGACAATCTATTCGAATTATGATCAAGATATTATTTGTACACAACGCGATAAATATCGTGAGTTAGAGGGTCTCTATATTGAGAAATTATACATAAACAAACAATATTTGCAATGGCGTTCTAAAAAATTTACGAGTGATCTTATGGAAAAACGATATATAATGGATAATAATAAGGAAATAAAAGGAAAGCATGAATTTAAAAAAAGAAAAACAAAATGTATAAAATGATATTGTTGTAAATAAAAAAATCAGTAAAGTGTGAAATCATGGAGGTGTGGAATATTATGGTAAAAGAACTGGCACGTTTTGAAATAAAAATCAATAAAAATATGGAAAAAAGTGTGTGGAAATGTCTTGATGATCATGAGAATTTTTTGAAAGATATTATTGGACATTTAAAAATTCCACGTGAACTTTTGGATGTATATAATCGCATGGATAGACATGAAATTGGACAAATAATAGCATTTTTTGCTTTAGTCCTATGTTTTTTTAGATATAAAAACATTGATAATGAAGAATATTATATAAAATTGTTTGACGTACAAATTTTGATTTTAGAAATTCTCATCTTAAATTCATTTTGTTCCCCAATGAAAAAAAACACAATTGGTTTTGGTTGTTGAATATATTCTTTGAATTTTTAAAATTAGTCTAAATACAATTTTTCAATACTCTGTATTATAATGTCAGGATCTTCATAGTTAATATTATATGCTTCTATAATACTCTTAATAATAAAGGTGTTTGACCTAGTAGAATCAGATGTAATCCTTACCCTTATAGCATAATTATATAATATATCCAAACGCAGAGGGTAAAATTGTAAACTAATAGGTCTATTATTTTGTATAATACTATTATTTTTAACAAGATCAGAAAATAAACTTACTTTAAATTTATAATTTACACTCGTCTTATAAAACAATTTAAACCAATAAGAGTAATTCTGACAATTTTTATAACAACAGGTAATAGGTTGGGGTTTCGTTATCAGTAGCTTAATAATCTTATCGAGATTAAATTTATAAACCTTATCGTTACTAGCGTTAATTTTTTTATATAGGGTTATGATTTTCGCAAAAGAAAATAAAACAACTTGCTAGTTGATAAACTATTTTCTCAAATTTATCTAAATTGTGCAGATAATAAAAAGCAGACTTCAAATAAAACGGATCTATAAAATATAAATAAATACAGCAATATGTAAATTCACGACTAAAACAACGATTAAGTCTATGTAATGTATTACAAAGATAAGACCCTCCATATCCTATGGGTTTAGGAATTGTAGTTTGATCATCAGTAATAGTAATAGAAATAAATTGGTAAATATCATTTCTAGGATAACAACTTATTTGAATTTCAATAAAAAAATTATCTGAATGATTATCATTCAAATGAAAAATAGATTTAAATAATGTTTGAGCAGGTTTTAATAGTAATTTATGATAACGCCCACATAGTTTTTCACCATAAATAAAATATTTTCGTTGTGTATGAACTACAGGTATTATATAGTGTTGTTTATCTGTTAAGATTCTCCAATCCTTGCATTCATCTTGGTTCATTTCAGTTTTCAGTTTTTCAATATATGCGTAATCGCCATATCCCCGTCCAATATGTCTCGATTCAATTTCCATACATTCAATAATTCCACCATAGTAATAGTCACATAAGTCACAGACGGCAAATAATAATCCAATGTAACGGTTACGAAAATGTTGTATATAATAAACAATTTTCAATATCGTCTTAATATTGATTTCTTGTTCATTAGCTTGCTCATAGGTTCTTTTATCACCAATTTTTAACGACATTCTCAAAAACGAATGATGGAACGCGTTTAAAAAATCGACTTGTATATATACTATTTTTCCATTCGCTAAAATATATATTTCCACACGCAGAATTTAACACGAAATTGATAAAAATTTGAAAAAGTACTATTGTAACTACAACGTATAAACTAATCCCATGAATATTTAATATATCAACTGATTTGACGTGTGTGTGTTTTAGAACAAAATTAGGGATTCGTGTCTTTAATCCCACAACACACCATAGGGTCAACTAATCCCCGAGTATTTGTTTAGAAGAAATCGCTAATTATGGATTCGCGTCTCTAATTCCCACAACAAACAATCATTTGTTCATGAGTATCACAAATCATCTGTATGACATGAAAGCTTTAATAAACGAACTCTGATTGGTAAAACCATCCTACCCACAGTAACGCATAGTAACGCAGGATGCTATTATAAAACCTGATGTAGAGTTCGAAAATATTTAATATCAGTCTGAGTGCAAGAGAGAGAGAGAGAGATGGCAAAAATATTTGAGAAGAAGAACGTGAACAGCGAAATAGAAATTAAAGAAGCAGATGACTACATCCCGTTAGAGACAACTGATAATCAACAGAAAAAATCTGAAGAGACTATCGAGGAGTTGTATATGGGTAAATATAATTGTGCATTAAACAAATGTAAAGAAGAAATATCCCAAGAACGACAAAAATTATTTTTATCCCATATCACTCATATAATGGATTGTGAATGTTACCAGTTTAAGGGAGAGAGACCCAGTTATCGTGAAGTAACTCTTCTTGAACTTCAAACGAAGAAGTATTTTATTTATCATTGTTATGATGCCAAGTTAAAACCCTACAAAGAACTAACTCGAAGGGAACGTTCTACCGTCTACTATCAATATCAATGCCATGGTTTAGACTATTTATCTGAAAAACAATCAAGAGATTATTTTAGTCAAAGTGAACTTATAAATAGATTAAGTTATTTATTTCGTAATGTTTTTTCCCCGAATGCTATTATCGGGTATAAAGGTGGTGATAAAGAATCTTCTTTAGTTAAAACACTTCAAGAAAAAACTATTTTATATTGTGTTAATCTTGAATATTTTGGAATTGAGAAGTACGATCATTTACTTTCGTTTTATAATCTTAAACCAAGAAATTGTTGGTATCATACTAGCGAACCAACATATTTATTGTATCATTGTAGTTTGTTTGAATGTCTTTTATTTGCTGCATGTTTGTTTCGTTTAGTAATTTAGTTTACTAATTTAGTAGATGAGGTTAATGAACGATCTGTACTGGCTATGTATGATAAGGAATTTAGTTTTTAAAAAATTATTCTCTCCTGAAATTTTTCTAATAAAAAAATATTGAAAGTATTTTCCTTTTTATTTTTTAGAAACACAAAGATTGTTTAAAAAATTAGCAAAAGTACATTTAAGAAATGCTTATTTTTTAAAAATAAAACGTACATTAGAACGTTTTTATTTTGTTAATGATGTACATGTTGTCAAAAACAATATTTTTATAAAAATAGAAGGAGAGAGAAGTTTTAAAAAAAATAAGATGATCATAGAAACTCTTTGTACATTTAAATATATAAAAAATGAAATCATTATACATATAGTATAAAATAAAACGTTCTTATTTTTTATTTATCTTATTGGAAAGCAATAAAATGAGTCAGAAAAAAATCATCCATCAAAGTTAACGTTTTTGGCTTTATCATCCAAGAAAATTCGGGACAGTTGCTTTAAAAACATCAAAAAATCTATATGAGTTTCAAGAAAGTTCTTGGAAACAAGGTGTAATACCAACAAGTTTTCTTAACGGTTATAAAATTAAAACAGATAATCGAACTGCAGGTTTATTTACTGATTTTTCATTGACATTTGGTAACAATAGAACATTTCAAACAACAAAACAGAATTATCTTACGGGAGAATTAGAAGCAACAAAAAAAAATTGGTATAAACGAAAAATAATTCATAGTATTGATGTAAAAATTAAAAATAATATACTTGAAAAATATTACGATGCATTAGGATGGAGTATTGTTCAAGTTAAAAAAAAGATATTCGAAGAGGGTGATTTGGGATCAAATATTGGACAACCTAGTAAATATTATTTTAGTCGCAATCAATTGTTTATTGATCCTGAAAAAAATTTCTTTAACGATAATAAACATTTTATAGATTTAGCTTATAATTTACCTGCTGACGAAGATTTTATTTTGATTCAAAACATTCAATTTATAGATGATCATTTTTTTTATAAATATGGTATTAAAACGGGTGAAGCGGATAAACCCTATATTGAATACGATATTTCTATTGTTTATTCCGATGGATATACATAGACATGTCTATATATATAAGATCATTTTTTCAAGATGTGGTAAGTGTAATGGCTATTTTTCAGAGAACAACAAATCAAGAGGGATATAAGATTTATCACGATATAACACAATATAGTTTTTTGGAATCCGTTTTTTTTTGGCAATTAGTAGGAAGTGTGAAAGATGAAAAATCAAGATATCATCTACTAATACCTATATCTGATTATGAAGACAACTTGCAGTATAAATTTATACTGGAAGTAGAATGTTCAAAAAAGCCCCAGATGTATCTTATACTACATGAGAATCAACAAATTCCAGAAGAATGTTATGAATTTCTTCGTAAAATATGTGAAACATGGGATGATAACCGATTACCACGTATCAACAACAAAGGAATTGGAGAATATTTACAGATTATGGATTATGATAGAAAACATTGTTTTACTTATGAGTGCTTTAAGAGTATTATAGCATTATATTATGATTATATTGTTTATAATAAAACTATAAAATACTTTTGTAAAAAATTTAAAGGGGAATGTGAATGTAATGTGTATTACCCTAATTTCTCCAGTGTAAATTTTAATGAAATAAGAGCTTATAATGTAAAAAAATATTCAATTAACAATGCCCTCTTATGTAACGAAATAATACAATGAATGTTTTTTTTTTTGTTTTTTTAAATTAATACATTAAAATCTTATCAAGATTGTTTCTGGGTCTATGATACACAAGTCCTCCTTTTTGAAAATGACTTTTGATTTTTTGCGTTCCTTGTTTTGCTATATTTTTTAATAAATTAGCTCCTTTTTTAAGCTCTTTTTTAAAATCTTTTATAAAAAGATTGCTGTATTTACTGATTGTTTTATTTCCTCCACGTTGCATTTTTCCCCTTTAAAAATACCCCCACGTTGCCTTTTTTTCCCCTTAAAATCACCACCCCTATAATTTCTTTTTCTTCCTATAACCATTGTTATGAAGGTTGTTTTCTCTTCCAATAGTTATCACCATAGTCTGCAAAAATTTCTTCATGTGCTTTTATATGTTTTATATTTTCTAAAAATATTTTTTTATTATTTGGGTCGTAAACAAAATCGGAATTATTTTTATATATAGAACCGGGTTTCCCATTATTCGCATAACGTGCTGCTGCGTGAGTTGTCAAATAAGCATCGATACAAGTGTTTGCATCGTTACAAATACTATATACAGCATTATTGTTTTTACCATATTTACGATCCAATTTGGCTTGTGTTGTTTTTTGACCTGTGTAATAAGAAATATTACGATCGGGTTTAAAAGGTTTTTTCCAAGCAAACAATCCTTCACCAGCATTAGGGATATTTGATTTCTTGATATGTAAGTTATTTTGTTTTGCTAAATGAATCCAAAAAATTTTTTTGTTTTTGCTGTTCGTTTACGACATCTTATTTTTTTTAAGGTTTTACTTCTACATTGAAGAACGTGACGTATACTTTGAGATTTATCATTGTGCCGTTTTTTTCGAGGTAACTTAATTCTTACGATTTTTTTTTAAATATTGTTTTATTCCTAAATAATCATTATTTTTTTCATGCTTCTGAATAAATTTTACCATACATTCTACTTTATAGATAATATCTTCGGGACATTTATATATTTCCTTTTTTAATTTTGTTATTCTTTGTTTTAAAATCTTTGATGAAATGGGTATTATCTTTTCTTTATCTTCTGTAAAATTTAGTAAACATTCCTTTAAAAGAAATGGAGTAAATAATATTGAAGGATCATTATCTTGAATTTCATATCCAATATAAGGTAAATTATACGTTTTTAAATAAATTTCAATATAAACAATTTCACTCATATTTTTTTTTACTCTCTTTTTTTTGTTTTAGTTTTTTTAAATGGGTTCTTTATTATCAAAAAAAATCCCTCCTATAGTTACGTTGACATGTATTAATATACAGGATTCATACGATGTTACTATTGATCGTGTTGATGGTGAAGACGAAAACATAAATAAAAATAAAAGTAAATGTTTTTCTTGTTTTAGAAAACAAAAAGAAGATGAATGATGATCAGAAAAAATTAAAATATAGTCAAAAAGATATAGATAAAATTGTAAGTTTATTTAATAAGAAAAAAGAAAGTAAGAAAAATGAAAAAATAGACGATTATTTTTCTGTTAATCATATAGAAACTATTAGTAGAGAAAAATTTAAAGTCACTGAACAGCATTTTTCATTGAATGTTTCACGGGAAAAAACGGTTAATTTTATTAGTTTTATTCAATCGTTATCGTTAGTTTTTTCTTATTTAATTAACATTGCACGTGCAAATGTAAAAAGTGATGATGATTATGTTAGATTTATCTTTAGTAATGCTCCAAAAAGTTTTTTCTCTACAGCCGTTTTACCCGTGAAAGACTTTGACATTAAATATTTCTTAAATATTATGGAAAAATTTATGCAGAGTAATAAAGAAATAATAGCTAATGGTTGGAATAGTAAGGTAATAGTTCAAACTTTTCCTGCAGGAATAAGTACAAATAAAAAAAAAATAGTGTATTACGGAAAAAAAGTATTTATAATAGTTTGAATAAGGGAAATACTACTGATAAAGGCGGTGTTAAAAGTAATATGTATGTAAAAAAATATGGTCGTAAATTTCGCACGGGTGTATTTTATATTCTTAGCGATGTATTATTTCGTACAGTGAAAGATTGTTGTTTTGCTTTAGCAATATTAGTGGGTTTATCATTTTTAAAACAAGACGATAAATATTTTATAATGAAAAGAAAACCCAATAAACCTGTTGATGATTTATTTACTTGTGAAGAAATTCGAAATGTATATCGGAAATGTGGGATAGCCGAGGGTAATGTTGATGCTACACAGTTTAATTTTGTATATAATAATTATTTTAAAAAACAGGGTGTTGATTTGTTAGTGTATGCTGACACTCATTCCGATAATATAATTTATGATTCACGAACTGATAGTGAGGGTAATCTTATTAAATTGACTAATGAAATTGTATGTTTATGGTTAAATAATAATCATTACGATGTAGTTTTAAGCATAAAGGAATTTTCTAAACTTAACACCAGTTCTTTTTGTGTTAAATGTATGAGTCATTTTACATGACATGAATATATCCATAACCACTTATGTACTACAAATAACTTAACTTATTTACGATGTTAAAAATATCCGAATAATTGTAAAGATAAAAATAATAAACTTATTTGTAGCAGTTGTGATATAATTGTTTATGATGAAAATTGTTTTACAAATCATTTAACAAATAAAATTTTTAAACCTTCTCAAAGTAATTATGATCGTTTAACACCTTGTCAATATTTGTTTTATTGTAAAACCTGTAACAAAATTTGTCCTCGATTCTTTTTCATTTTTTCTAATAAAACAGTTAAACACGATTGTAGCAAACGATTTTGTTTTCATTGTGATAAATACATGAAACAACCTCATTTTTGTTATGTGAAACCCATTTCATATGAATATAACAAAGGTGAAGAAAGTGAACCCACTTTATTTTTTTTTGATTTTGAAACAAAAGTAAACAAAACTAAATTGCTCGTACCTTTTTATTGTATTGTCCAAAAAGTATGTAAAAAATGTCAACATATTGAATTTAAAAAAACAAAATTTTTTGAAAAAAAGGAGGATCAAGAAATTATCGATAATACTATTGAAAAAGTTAGTTGTTGTGGGAATAGACAATTTATTCTTGATAACAATGTGATTGAAACTTTATGTGAATTTATGTTTGAACAAGCAAATTCCGTTTGGATAGCTCATAACGGGGGTAGATTTGATACTATTTTTATTTTAAAATATTTTTTTAGAAATAAAACAGATAATACCGAATACTATAATAACGGTACTAAAATAATGAGTTTAATAATTAAAGAACAAAATATTAGAATCCTCGATAGTTATTTGTTTTTAAGTATGAAATTAGCAGATATTCCAAAAGCAATGGAACTCCAAGGGGAATGTAAGGGATTTCATCCTTATGAATTTTACGATTTAACTTATGAGGGTGAAAGTGTAGATCGAAAAATTTTTGATACGAAAAAATATGAATACAGCAACACTTAATGAATTTGAAAAATGGTATTTAGAAAAAAAGAAAGAGAAATATATATTTCGTAAAGAGCTTTATTATTATTGTTGTAGTGATGTAGATATTTTAAGAAAGGGTTATGTTAAATTTTCTACAATGATAGGTGCAATTGGTCATATTACACCCTTTTATGCAAAGAATTGTATTACAATTGCTAGTTTAGCTTTGAAGGTGTATAGACTTAATTTTTAAAAAAAAAATTGTGTAGGAATTATTCCCGCTTCGGGGTATAGGGGGTGTGTAAAACAAAGTTTAATTGCTATTGATTGGTTAGATGAAATTAATCGAGAATTAGGAGGAAATTTAGAATATATCTGTTCACAAAATGGTGGGGAAAAAATTCTAGGACGTTTTGTCGATGGTTTTTATAATGATACAATATATCAATTTCATGGTTGTTTTTACCACGGATGTCCCAAATGTTTTGACCCCTATGCATTAAACGTTCTTACAAACGAAAAATTTAGTAATTTATATACAAATACGCAACGTTTTTCTTGGACAATAAAAAATACCGGTTACAAATTAATCGAGATGTGGGAATGTGATTATTTAGAAGAAAAAATATACACAGAAACAATTAATTGAAAAGAAAAGAAAATTTTACCCGTTTACTCCTTTAACACCACGTGACGCACTATATGGTGGGCGAACTTCCCCAGTATGTTTATTTAAAGAAACAAAACCCAACGAACGAATAAGTTATGTAGATTTTACATCGCTATACCCCTATGTACAAAAAAATTATGATTTTCCTGTGGGCATCCTACTATTTTACTGGGTGAAGATTGTAATAAAATAAAAATCAAGGACATATTTGGTTTAGTAAAATGTTGTATTTCACCTCCTCGAAATATTTACTTTCCTGTTTTACCCGTTAGAATAGATGGGAAATTATTATTTCCTTTATGTTATAAATGTGCGGTGAATAAATGTAATAAATGTGAACATAATGAAAGCGATCGATACTTAACGGGTACTTGGACTAGTGTTGAGATTAATGTTGCTATAGATAAGGGATATAAAATAATAGCTCTTTACGAAATATATCATTTTGAACGCAAAGAAAAAAAATTTTCACAATACGTAAATCAATTTTTAAAAATCAAACAAGAATCTTCAGGAATTCCTACTGATTGTTTGAACGCAGATGGAAGTAAAAATGATGATAAAATTAAACAGTATTGTAATGATTATTTAAAAAATGAAAATGTTTTTTTAGATAAAGACAAAATAGGGAAAAATCCCGGATTAAGAACTATTGCAAAAACATTTTTAAATTCGTTATGGGAAAATATGCCCAAAACGTATTTAGAAAAAAAGAAAGAGAAATATATATTTCGTAAAGAGCTTTATTATTATTGTTGTAGTGATGTAGATATTTTAAGAAAGGGTTGTGTTAAATTTTCTACAATGATAGGTGCAATTGGTCATATTACACCCTTTTATCCAAAGAATTGTATTACAATTGCTAGTTTAGCTTTGAAGGTGTATAGACTTAATTTTTAAAAAAAAAATTGTGTAGGAATTATTCCCGCTTCGGGGTATAGGGGGGTGTAAAACAAAGTTTAATTGCTATTGATTGGTTAGATGAAATAAATCGAGAATTAGGAGGAAATTTAGAATATATCTGTTCACAAAATGGTGGGAAAAAAATTCTAGGTCGTTTTGTCGATGGTTTTTATAATGATACAATATATCAATTTCATGGTTGTTTTTACCACGGATGTCCCAAATGTTTTGACCCCTATGCATTAAACGTTCTTACAAACGAAAAATTTAGTAATTTATATGCAAATACGCAACGTTTTTCTTGGACAATAAAAAATACCGGTTACAAATTAATCGAGATGTGGGAATGTGATTATTTAGAAGAAAAAATATACACAGAAACAATTAATTGAAAAGAAAAGAAAATTTTACCCGTTTACTCCTTTAACACCACGTGACGCACTATATGGTGGGCGAACTTCCCCAGTATGTTTATTTAAAGAAACAAAACCCAACAAACGAATAAGTTATGTAGATTTTACATCGCTATACCCCTATGTACAAAAAAATTATGATTTTCCTGTGGGCATCCTACCATTTTACTGGGTGAAGATTGTAATAAAATAAAAATCAAGGACATATTTGGTTTAGTAAAATGTTGTATTTCACCTCCTCGAAATATTTACTTTCCTGTTTTACCCGTTAGAATAGATGGGAAATTATTATTTCCTTTATCTTATAAATGTGCCGTGAATAAATGTAATAAATGTGAACATAATGAAAGCGATCGATACTTAACGGGTACTTGGACTAGTGTTGAGATTAATGTTGCTATAGATAAGGGATATAAAATAATAGCTCTTTACGAAATATATCATTTTGAACGCAAAGAAAAAAAATTTTCACAATACGTAAATCAATTTTTAAAAATCAAACAAGAATCTTCAGGAATTCCTACGGATTGTTTGAACGCAGATGGAAGTAAAAATGATGATAAAATTAAACAGTATTGTAATGATTATTTAAAAAATGAAAATGTTTTTTTAGATAATTAAAGACAAAATAGAGAAAAATCCCGGATTAACAACTATTGCAAAAACATTTTTAAATTCGTTATGGGAAAATTTGCCCAAAACGTATTTAGAAAAAAGAAAGAGAAATATATATTTCGTAAAGAGCTTTATTATTATTGTTGTAGTGATGTAGATATTTTAAGAAAGGGTTGTGTTAAATTTTCTACAATGATATGTGCAATTGGTCATATTACACCCTTTTATGCAAAGAATTGTATTACAATTGCTAGTTTAGCTTTGAAGGTGTATAGACTTAATTTTTAAAAAAAAAATTGTGTAGGAATTATTCCCGCTTCGGGGTATAGGGGGGTGTAAAACAAAGTTTAATTGCTATTGATTGGTTAGATGAAATTAATCGAGAATTAGGAGGAAATTTAGAATATATCTGTTCACAAAATGGTGGGGAAAAAATTCTAGGACGTTTTGTCGATGGTTTTTATAATGATACAATATATCAATTTCATGGTTGTTTTTACCACGGATGTCCCAAATGTTTTGACCCCTATGCATTAAACGTTCTTACAAACGAAAAATTTAGTAATTTATATGCAAATACGCAACGTTTTTCTTGGACAATAAAAAATACCGGTTACAAATTAATCGAGATGTGGGAATGTGATTATTTAGAAGAAAAAATATACACAGAAACAATTAATTGAAAAGAAAAGAAAATTTTACCCGTTTACTCCTTTAACACCACGTGACGCACTATATGGTGGGCGAACTTCCCCAGTATGTTTATTTAAAGAAACAAAACCCAACGAACGAATAAGTTATGTAGATTTTACATCGCTATACCCCTATGTACAAAAAAATTATGATTTTCCTGTGGGCATCCTACTATTTTACTGGGTGAAGATTGTAATAAAATAAAAATCAAGGACATATTTGGTTTAGTAAAATGTTGTATTTCACCTCCTCGAAATATTTACTCTCCTGTTTTACCCGTTAGAATAGATGGGAAATTATTATTTCCTTTATGTTATAAATGTGCGGTGAATAAATGTAATAAATGTGAACATAATGAAAGCGATCGATACTTAACGGGTACTTGGACTAGTGTTGAGATTAATGTTGCTATAGATAAGGGATATAAAATAATAGCTCTTTACGAAATATATCATTTTGAACGCAAAGAAAAAAAATTTTCACAATACGTAAATCAATTTTTAAAAATCAAACAAGAATCTTCAGGAATTCCTACGGATTGTTTGAACGCAGATGGAAGTAAAAATGATGATAAAATTAAACAGTATTGTAATGATTATTTAAAAAATGAAAATGTTTTTTTAGATAAAGACAAAATAGAGAAAAATCCCGGATTAAGAACTATTGCAAAAACATTTTTAAATTCGTTATGGGAAAATTTGCCCAAAACGAAAATAATACACAAGTGTGTTTTTTAAACGATTATGAAGAATTATTAAATATAGCCAATGATAAAAGTAAAAAATTAACATCGATGGAATTTATAAACGAAACATTATTACATTGTACATATGAAAAAATTGATGATGCAACAACACCTCTAAAAACGGGAAATGTAATCATTGCATGTTTTGTTACTGCATATGCACGTTTAAAATTATATGAGTTACTCGATAAATTAGACGATCGCGTTTTATATTTTGATACAGATTCTGTTATTTATATATCTGATGAAAATAATTATACTGATGTTGAAACGGGAAATTATTTAGGAGATTTAACGAATGAATTAAATGAAAATGAATGGATAACAAATTTTTGTTCAACGGGACCAAAATGTTACGCGTATATAACTAATTTAAATCAGGAATGTATTCATGTCAAAGGTTTTACTTTAAAAAATGAAACAATAAAAGAAAAATTGAATTTTTTATCCTTGACACAATGTGTTAAAAATCAAGATCAAATCATTGAAATTAAATATCACAATAAAATATGTAAAGATAAACTTAATCATATTTTTATTGAGGATGAAATAAAAAAATTTTCATTTACATTTAATAAACGTGTTGTTAAAAATAATTTTAATACGATTCCGTTTGGATTTTTAGATAACTGAAATGAACAATGTTCATTACCATTTCAACACCCTTTTATGTTAACGTTATGTGGTCCCAGTCAAAGTGGGAAAACATATTGGATATTACAATTATTGAAAAATATTAACACTATGATTACACCTACAATTGTTAAAATTGTTTATTTATATTCAATTTATCAACCTCTGTACGCTGAAATGGAAAAAGTTCTTGCGGAAAAAACAGATATTAGTGTTGAATTTATCGATTGTCAAAAGGGTATTCCCCGCATTACCGATATACAAACGAATACCTGTGAAAATACTTTAATAATATTAGATGATCTCATCTTAGTTGCAACATCATCAAAAGAAAATCTTGAAAGAATAGATAATATTGCAACTCAAGATGTCCATCATCGTAATATTAGTGTTATTTTTTACATGTCAAAATTTAACATATGGTAATGGTAAATTGCGAAATTTACGTGTCAATAGTCAATATTATGTTATGTTTAAAAATTTAAGTGATTATAATAATATGTATACGATATGTGATAATAAAAAAATTAATAGAAATAGATTTAATAAAGTATTAAGTGAAATTAATGAGAAACCCTATGGTTATTTGGTATTTGATAATTGTAGAAAAGGGTATGAAAATTGTAGAATTAGAACCAATGTATTTCCACATGAATCAACGATAATCTATGATTTGTAAATAAATGTAAAAAGAAAAATAAATGTTTTTTAAAAAAAATAAAAGAGTTGTTGAAAATCGTTTTTTTTTAAAAGTATATATAGTATGGGGGTGTGTATATTGCGTATGAATTTATTTTTTTTAAAAACATGGCAAGAAGAAGATATAGAAGGGGAATTATCCTTAGAAAAAAAAAAAAGGGGGTTTTAGGACCTTTGGGACAAATAGTTGGAAATCAATTGGGATTGGGAATTCGAAAAAGAAAAAGAAAAAGAAAACAAAAAGGGTTTTTTTTCTTTTCAGATAAACCCGTTTTGAAAAATTGACGTGGTAAAACACGTAAAAAAGATGGGATCTTTGAACGTTTGCTACTTCATGCAAAACAAAAAGAAAGAATTAAAACCCTTATGAAAAAAATAAAAAACACGTAAAAATTATAAAAACACTAAATAAGTTGTTGTTTTTTTTAATTAAAAATTGGCATTATTAAAACTACAACATGACTGATTGTTATTACTCTTACAATTTTTTTTATATTTTTAATTTTATATTCCAACGAGTACACTACCTAAAATTGTTTCTATTTTTTTTTTTAATTTAATATCATTTTTTATTTTAATACGTTCATTTTTAAATATTTTTTGTTTATTATTATTTTCGATTTCATTACGACATTTATTGTATAAATATAATAAACTCCAATTTCCACACACGGTAGTATTTTTGGATTGTAATTGTTTACTTTGAATATATTGAAATTTTAGTCCTTTTTTTACACTATAATCATACCAATATTCACGTTTATAAAACGATACATCTTTAGCAAAACTATCAAAAAAATATTTTTTTTTTTCTTTATCCACCCATATAGGAACCCAATGTTGACCGTTTTGATCTGCTTCATCCGTATTCCAAATCCAACACGAGGGATAAAAAATTTTTTAGGAAAAATATTTGCAGGAAATGTACCCAAATAATATTTATTTAAAAACTTATTTATTTTTGAAATTTTATTAATCTCGTTCGTAAATAAAAATTGGGTTAAAAAACAATGTAAATTTATTGATTTTTTCGTCGCCATTTTCTTTGTGTTGAATAGGGTGTTGAAGGTGGGGTAGGAATGTGGGTGGTGAGGGATGTAGATGGTTCGTCGTTACTCGCAGCAGAAAGACCCGAAGTTGTTTTTCCCAAATTTATATAACGTTGTCGTAATTTTATATTACGTATATAATAGGCGGGCATATGTAATTTTTTCAATTCTTTTAAAGCAACCGTCTGCTTATGTTGTGTAAGATTGAACATGTTTTGTTTGCTGACATTATGCGTTAAATCGTATAATAAATCATGATGGTTTATTCCAACACCATTTAATTTTATTATATCTGTATCTTTAATTTTAATTATTTCCTTTTCAAGAAATTATTTTATTTGTTGCCCACTTGTCACAGTCGGTGTTTTCCTTACCTCGGGTGCTTCATCATTGTTAACCTCATTATCTAGTTCATTTTTTTTTCTTTTCATATTTTGTTGTTTTTTTAAAAAACTAACCATACTCTCTGCGACATGTTGATCATTATTAACTTTTTGCATTTCTTCTTTCATTTTATTTTTACTTTCAATAAGGTCGAAATTATTTTTGTTGTTAATTCCCTGCAATAATTTTTCGTTTTCATGATCATTTTTGATTAAATCTAAAATTTCATTTAATTTACTCGGATTAATTAATTGCATTTTATTTACTTCGGTCATTGTTTTTTATTTGTTGGTTATGTAATTTGTAAGCTTTTTGATATATGTTGATGATACGAAAATCCTCAGATAATAATATTTTTAAGTCTTTTTCTTTTATTTTGTTCTTAGAAAACTTATTCAAAATATATTTATTATCACTGGAAAGTTGGATAGAAATTTTTTTATTTAAAATATTTTTAGCAATGTATTGTAATTTATTAATTAATTGAGAATCTAACAAAGTATTTTTTTTATCAATATCTGCTTTAAGATATTTTTTTAACGATGGTAAAAAATCCTTTTTTTTTTTCAAAGGCTTTTTTCTTTATTTTATTTAATTGAACTAATGTTTCTAAAAATTTTAAATCATCTTCGCAACTTGATGAAGAAGAAGTTATTGAACTTTCACTATCCACTTCATCACTAACATCATCGCTAACAACATCACTATCATTTTCACTGTCATCTTCATCATCATCTTCTCTTGAATTATCATTTTTTTCGTCTTCTTTTTTTAATTCATCATTTTTTTCTTCATTCATTTTTTTATGCGTAAGCTGAAAATGGTGGAAATACAAGAATATGTTCACGATTTAGTGGTATTTTGTTAGTAACTGGGTTTTTTATTTTTGGTTTTTTTATTCTATTCTTTGTTGCAATGGCTTTTGTTTTCTTCATATTTTATTATACATCCCTTTGTTTCAAATGTTGATAATTAAATGCTGTGTAATAATCTTGCAGGGGTATTTAATCCTACTTTAATTTCATTTCGAAATTCACCAATAAAAATTAACGCACCTGCAATTGTATTTTGAGAAAAATGAAAATCAACATTAACATTTCCCGACGGTCTTATAGGTAATACTGAAAGATGAGAGTCTCTATTATCTGTTAAATCAAATGCTAATATACAATATCCGTTTATAAAGTCATTATAAGTCATGGGCATTTCTAAATAGTGACGATTTAATACCGAGCGTAATTTTGTGTAAGCTTCAGCATGATTTTCTATTCTCCCAGCAACAGCGTTATTTACCGAAACTTCAACATTATCATAATTAGGCCAGTTAAATTCAAAAATATTTTGATTATATGCCCCCTTCCAATTTGCTAATGGAGAAAATACAATATATAAACGTGTAGGAACGCTACCATTAAACACATCGATTACTTGATGTGAATTTCTTCCTCCAGCTAATGATTCAGTAATACAACGATAATTGGTTGTATAATATAGTGTTTCTTTATTATGGGTCATCATTTCTGTATTAATTGCATTTGATAATTGTTTTTTCGGTTTAAATACAGGAATTTTTATTTTAAAATCGTCTAGGGTAATTATAGTATCAGCAAAGGGCATATTAGCATGATTGGCCCCCATCATTACAATTGTATTTAATGCACGCGTTAAACGTAATTCAACTTTATACGCTGTAGGAATATATACTTCAGCACCCCCTTCGCTAAATAACGAACAATCAATATCATCTATCAAATGCTGTGATTGATTTTGAAATGCAATTGCTTTTTGTCTCCCTCCTGCATTTACGACATTAGCATTATTAGTGAAACCCACGATATCGCTCATATGTTCGGCTGTATCTAAATATGCTAAATTAAGCTCTTTAGAATCTTTATATCCCATCAGTGTTTCACGCATTATAAATTGTATCCATGATGCTAAATGTGCAAAATTATCTGATGGTGTAATTAAATTTTCATTTATTTTTAATTCTTTTGTTTTCCACATTGTACGAAGGGGTAATGTAATCATCGCAAACCCAGATGCTGCAGGTGCTATAACTCCAGCAGCATTTCTAATTGATACTGTAAGCCATTATTTTAGCATCACTTGTTTTCATTAATCCAACGGCATTCCCATGTCTTGTAAACGTGTATACTGACGATTGATTATCTACAGGCGTTGCGATAATTTCCGTTTCACGACATTCCGTAAACGTATCATTATAGGGTGATGAAGTAAAAAATTGTAAAGGCTCACTAAATAATATGTCATTTTTTTCAACATCTTCAATTTTTTTACTCTTTTTTTTTAAACGTTAATTTTAAGAATATTTGAAAGTGTTCCCAACACTTGAGGAAGAAACATACCTAGTGCCAACGCTCCTCCAAAACCTCCTTTTTGTATTTTTTTTCTACGTTTACTTATTCCTCTTGTTTTTTCTTTTTTTTATATATTTTTTACGAGTCATTTTTTTTTTTTTTAAAAAACAACAATATCCACAACAATAAAAATAATAATAATATCCACAACATTAAAAAATGATTTTATTATATAACATTTTTTTTATTTATACTATTTTTACAGTTTATCTATATTGTAAAAAACGTATTACATTTGGATCTATTTTTTTATTATCGCTTGCATAATAAGTATCTAAATTTAAATTTTGGGGTAATCCCACACCCTCATTTAATAAAATTTCTTTCTTAGTTGGATTTTCTTTATTTTTTCTTTTCACAACAAAATATGATGATGAATAATTTTTTCCACGATTTCTACCATTTAACAATTCAGTATAATCTTCTACGGAGTTCAATTTTTTTTTTCAGTCATTTTTTTCTTCAAATAAATTCGAAATGAATTTTTAATATTTTTATATTAAATCGAATTTAAATTCCATAAAAAATTTTTCCCACTATTTACTAAAATGTAAAGAGAAAAAGGATAAAATAATTTATATATTTTAATTATCATTTCCCCATTTTTTTCTTCAAGAACAATCAAAAGCATTATGTTGAATGTATTAAACAATCAATACTAAGCGTTCCTGAATCAAAAGAAACTAATTTCCCTGTAGTATCTTTAACTTTAATATGAATTTCTCTTATAATTTCTTTTTTAAATTTTCTCAATGATTTTGGGGGACTATAACAAACTAATTGTCCATTCCCCCCACCACCTTGTTGATTCCATTGAATGGGAACTGTTGTTAACAATTCAGCACAACTATCACCAACTAACCCTAGTTCTATTTCATCACAATATATAAACATTTTATTTAATCCGTCGGATACATCGGGTAAGTAATCAAAATGTTTAGAAAAAAGGGTTTGAGGTGTAGGGTTATCTTTTTTTATTTCAAACAAGAGGGGAACGATTTCAAGATCTTTTTCATTTTTTAAACCTAGCATAAAAGCTAATTTTTTTGAAAATAATATATTAATCTTTTGATTAAAAGAAGCATATTGAATACCCTTTTTTTCTAACGTCGTCTTGTTAGATAATCGAAATTCATTCACCTGCAAGCCATTAGCTGCTTTACTCGCATTTTCATATACCCAATACTCAATCTCAACATTAACATTAATAATTACTTTCCCATTTGATCCGATTGTAAAAAAAATTTCAAATCCTTCTAAGATATTATTTAAAAATATAATTAATGAAGATAAATCATAAATTCCGTCAGGTATAATCCCCTCGCCCGGCGCGAAGCGCCGGCCGCAGGCCGAAGGCCTGAGGGCGAGGGTGCTAATATCGACCGGCGTTTAGTCCCTTATCACGCGAGGTGCAAGCTAATCCTAATCTCAGATCGGATTTATAGGTATATATATATATATATATATATATATATATATATATATATATATATGATCAACCGTCCTCATGCGCGACATCGGAAATTTGGCCCTGGATTGTCAGCTGATTTCAAGCCGAAACCGTAGTGTTGAAGGACAAGATAATCAAAGACAGGCACAAGTAAAAGGTAAAAGGACTATTATAATTATGTATATTATTGTGATTGTCAGCGACTCACCGGTCTGTGTTGAGCAATTAATTTGCCTTTTCTGCATAGTTTTTTTGTTATTAGGGTTAGCAATTTGGTTAGGATTAGGGTTAGGTTTAGGATTTTTGTGATATTTACTTGCATTTCGTAGAATTCTAAGAGACATAGCGTCGTACGGCTACCGTACGAATAGCCATTACCTTCAGTTCAGTGCTTCACTTTATCGACTATCGTTTATTAAACTTTTTGACTTGACTCGCTAATGCAGTAAACACGTGCTGCGAGTTTATTAAACGGCTTCAAACACGACCCATTTGATAAGTTCATTGGCGTAGTAATTTTGAAAATCGATGTTGTCTAAGCCGAGAAAATCAAAGATAAAGTTTATGTAAATCAGGACGAATCTTTATCACATTTAAAACCACGATACGGTCGTGATTTTCTTTTGTCTTTTCCTCATGAATTATTAATGAGTGTTTGAATGTAATTTAAATAATTGTACACTTTATTGTGTATTTGCTCCAAGCTCCGAAATCTAAGACACATTTTGAAATACTTAACAGCCTTAACAGAGAGATTTGGGAAAATTTGAAGGTGTGTAATGTTTTGAATTTTCAAAACATATATTTATAATATATTGACAGTTGGCAGTATGTTTATTATTTGATTAAAATTATAAATACTATCTGCTTGAAAATTAGCCTATATATACAGTAGTTTAGGGTGAAAAAACATGCATACTATTGCTGTGTTTATATGACCTGGGCCTGGCCTACAATTTTGTAGCAATAAACAAGCATTACTATGTATACTTGTCAGTGTTAATACTTAATATATACACTGCTGTAGTGAATAAGGGAGAGCTCGGGGGAAACAGACGGTACATGGATGATTGTCAAGCAAGCTCATATCCTCAGAAAAGTTATTCTGTGTCCCGGACAGGGATAAATTTCTGATTTCCAGTGAGATGCTCTGACCATTGAGCTACCAAGACTCAGATGGTGAGTGAACGTTACATTGATGTACTGATTCTATTGATATAACAGCAGTGTATATATTAACACACCCAATCATTAGTCATTACTAAAATATATAGTAACTGCTGTGCATAGGCAGTACATATATCATTAGAACCAGTGCATCATTTTAACCTCTCTCCATCTGAATCTCGATGGCTCAATGGTTAGAGGCCGTCACTGGCAATAAGAAGGTTATAATTTTTTCAACCAGGAATATTATGTTTCTGATGATATCATCTTGACGTCCATGTTTTGTATACTGGTATGTATTCCATATATAATCTTTGTTTACAGTACTCCATCCATTATGGAACATGTTAGACCTACAGTACACTTAGCTGGCCTAGTGGGTCACCACTTATTCTCTCAATGTAAAATACAGCTTATTATTATAAGTTCACATTGGGTATGTTGACAGCTACTATGTGTGTTAGCTAGATCATTGTCGACAAGCAGACTAGGCATGGCATTCTGAATATAGGTTGTAATATATATGTGCACGGTGATATAATTTAGATACTATAGTACACAATGCCATATATTATATGCTTTGTTACTGTACATGGCAAATATGGTATCTGCAATCTGCATTAGGTATTATTATTAGTAGTATTATTGTTAATGCATTGTTATTATTAGTATTAATAATAATAATAATAATAATAATAATAATAATACAATAATATTTATACAGGATAGCCCCTTCAATGCTAACACTGGTATCAATATATGGGGTCTTGTTTTCTAACAAATTACAGCTGTTACAAATGTACAGTACAATGTTACAAAAACTAATTTTAACTCAAAAGTTGTATATCCTTCACATATTGTCAATTAAGGCAATAGATAATGGTGCTATAACATGTATGAACAGATTAATTGAAACATGGAAAATAGCTCTTTACTGGTAGATATGATGTTAAAATGCCATGGAATTTCCTAACTAGCATTACACAATGTAACTTGCTTCTAATACAAGAGGTACAAAACTTGGGATTTCTATTAACCAATCAGTTTCCCTGACATGCATTATGCCTAGAGACCTCTGATTATGACCATCAATATTTAGTTATCCATATTGCTGCCAGCTCCACATCACAGTAGTCCAATGTGGGTAGAATGATCAACTTACTGTATATAATCTATCCACACCAACAATTGGAGTATTATCCCTAATAGGTACGTCTTAGTAAATCTAATTTGAATGGACCCCTATACATTTGCACTATTATACATGCCATCCGTAGACATTTGAACGAATTTGATTTTTTTAAAGGATACTCATTGTACGATAGAGATGCACTTTCTTCCTTCAACAGCCTTTGGTGTCTATGTACAAAATACTGCATTGATTATTTCGTGAGTCATCAATATTGTGATAAAAGTAATTTCTTTCTTAGTGATTGATGGTAGAAACAGCATTAGACCGCCCACTATTCTGTTGCTGCACTCAAAAATTTAAAAATGCCAAAATGCCCGGTCTTGCAATAGGCCCGGCCACATCGCCACGTCAATCACTTGTGATTGGTGTATTCTGCAGACCAATGAAATGTTGCAACCATTATGCATATTGCGTACCTACCAGTAACACAAAGTACCCGTTCATCTCAACACTTTCCCCAATTCCACTGGCTAAAAGCATTTATTATACATTCAAAATTCATTCTCGTTTCCTATTGGTCAATTCCAGTGAATTCTTAATCTCTGGCAGGTGCAACCTCATTTCTGTTGAATACTGTGAATTATTGCACGGAGGTGTCCAAAACAAAAATTATTTAACACTGATGAAGTCACTAGGACCAAACGTGCAAAAATTACAAATTAAAAAACGCCTGTAGTAGATTTGTTTGTATATTTTTATAGTAAGACTATCTTGAACAATGTACAATAAAACAATTATTGGATTCGGCTTATGCATGATATTTAAGAGTTATCCAGACCTCGGTCAAAGTTATCTGCTTTGGCAGGTAACATTGACCTCGATCTGGATAATTCTTGATATCATGATGCTCAACCTCATCCAATAATTGTATATTATGCTGTACTGTTACTACCATACAATAACATTATAAACGTATGAGGTGTCTAAAAATATATACTTGCAATTAAGGGATCAATATTCATACATCTCATGGAAATTTATGGGAGGGGTACACATGTCAGTCCTGCGGCCCGAGTTTTGCTCTCGTGTGAGACAAGTGCTGTAATTTCTTTCTTAGTGATTTATGGTAGAAACAGCAGTAAACTTCCCCACTATTCTGTCAGTGCAGGTGCCAGGTACTGCACCCAAAAATTTAAAAAGTTTACACTATTTAGTTTGATGTCCTATGGAAGAATTAAATTCAAACAACACAAAGATCTCAGAGATATTGTCCACTGCAAATTTATTCAGTTTTGCAAATAAATGGGCTAATACCTGTACCTAATTCAAGTAAAAGAACTACAGTACTGTATTACAGTAGTAAATTAGCAACTACGCTATAAAAGTTTCAAACAGTATAAGCGGGCGAGGGGTGTTGCGTATAACGTATTTCTAGTAAATTTATCCGATGTAAAAACGAACTCACTGTTTGCGTATACCGTATTATTAATTACTTCGGGTATAAAATCCTTATAGGTTATGATAAATGAAAAAAAACATTCATCACCTACAATATTTTTAGTTGTTTGTGGATAACAAACTTGTAAAACTTCTAAAAAACATTCATTGTTCAAAGCATCAATAGGCTGTACAATTTTCATTTCAAAATCATTAATCAAATTCTTTTGAAGTCCTCTTTTAATTTCTTCACGTTGTTCGTCTTCTAATTGATATGTAACGGGATCAGTGATAAATACTTTTTTAATAATAAATATCTCATTAGTCCATTGTCGAAGACTACTTTTTTCAAAAATATTATTTTTTACTCTTACAATACGAACAGGAGTTCCTTCTTGTATCAGATCTTGAGTGGGAATAGGATAATTTAAATGATCACGTACTATTTTATTTTTTACTTTACGTATTTTTCCTTTTTTTTCTTCACGATAAATTTCAAAAGGTGTTGCACCAGCTAATGCTTTATGTGGGTAATTATTATAACGATTAACAATAAGGGGTAAATACTGAATATATTCAAATTCTCCAGTCATTGTTAAAACACGACGAACCATTGTTTTTAAAGTTCCAATAACACGTTCCACATGGGATGCTTTTATTTCTCTATTATACGTATGAAATACTTCAAAATTATACTTTTTACTTAATTTCGTACGTATATCTTGAAATTCTGTTCCTTCATCACTTTGAATTTTAAGAGGAGCTATTCCTTCTTCAATAAGAATACTTTCAAATTTATTTTTAACATTATTAGACGTTTTCATTTTATTTATTTTACCCAACAAAATCTTGAAAAAATATCAATACACACCAACCAATAACGATATTGATTATTATATCGGGCTAAATCTTTATTTTCAGCTAAATCAATTTCCCATTGTTCATTATTTTTATTAACAGAATATTTCAAACGTCTATATTTTTTTTTACTACTACTATGTAATCTATAATTAGAATAATCCTCATCAGTTAATGTCTCTCCTTTTAATAATCTTGAAGCTTTTCCAATAAAGTCAGCAGAAAATTTAGTTTTTTTCTTTTTATTCATTTCTAAAATAAAGAAATAAAATAAGTATAATATTCTTCAAGTTCATCAACGAGTTCTTTATCGCGTAATATCCCGATAAAATCTACTTCTATATTTTTACATGCTAACTCTTTATTTATAGTATTACCGTATAAACATAATGTATCTTGAATATTTTTACAAAATTTAAAACGATAATAAAAAATTTCTGAAATTACTGTTGGACTTAAACGGTGACAAACCTCATCATCATCACTTTCTACTTTTATTTTCTTAATCTTTTCGACATCGTTGTCGTCGTCATCGACGTCGTCGTCAAAATTGAGTGTGATAAGGGGTTTCTTTTTCTTCAATACTCGTTTTTTGACTGTGGTAGGTGGGGATTTATGGCCTGTTGCATGATTATACTTTCTTAGGGCAATAATATATTCATCCAAGGAATCTTTTTTTTAATATGAAAACTACCCCAGTCATCAGACCATACGATTTCACTTGACGTTGCGTTGTTGTTGCTGGTTGTTGGTGTTGGATCATCGTCAAATCCCATTGCATCAGATAATTCGTTATCTTGATATTGATAACAAATTTCCAAACCACCCTGCGCATCTGTACGAACAACCAAACGGCATGTTTGCTTTATCCAATTTTCAAATCTTACCACTTCAAAAAATATTTGCACCAATTTCTCTTGAATGCTAATCTTATTAAGAACATTCAACAATGAAGGAATATGATCATTTTTCACTTCAACAGCGCTATTGTATGTGTACTTGTCACATCTTTTATTTGTAGGATATACTTTTGCGAGAATAGCATTACCGTTGATTTTTTTTTGTGCAATTATTTTTGCAGACAAATCTGTATACGATTGCATTTTATAAAAATGGTCATGTTGTTGTCTCGCATAAAGTTCCACCATATCTGAATCTGTTCCCGAGTAAAATGATGAATCACTGTAGGGACAGTGCTTATTTATACCCTCCTCACAATTAAAAAAAACTTTTTTATTACACTAATAACGTGTATAATTGATTACAACATTTTATATCAAATAAACTATTTTGTTTTCTTTGCATAACTCCTAAAATTTTACATAACTTTCTATGTTGTTTTTTTGTTTTTATTTTACATTCTATTTTATTTTCTAGAAATGCAACAAGTGCTTTCCCTATTCTCCCATTTCCATCGGAAAAAGAATGAATGGTTTCAAAAATAAAATAAATCAAAACTGATATATTTTTTCTTTGATAGTTTTTTACGTAATATTCATCTAAATGTTCCATATATTGTTGAATATATAAAGGATCAACCCCCTCATGCAATCCTACAAATCTTTTTTTTTTACTGTAATTTCCAGCATTCGTTAAATGGACCATAGATATTTCATGAATAGTTTTACAACATTCACTTATTTTCCATTTTTCATTTTTTTTCATATAAAATTTTCGAAGGGCAAAACAAAATCTCCCACATCTCATCCAAAATTATTTTTCATTTTCTTCGTCTTCTTCCATTCGTATAACATCAAACGCAAACACTTTAAATTTTATACAGTCTTTTAATTCCATTTTTTTTTTACATACACGTTTGGTCACTAATACTTTTATAAAAAATATCCCAATTAACATTCGGTTCAGTCAGTTCGTTTTCATATATGGGATTTTTTGAAATTAAATTATAATTCAATGTTGTATGTATATATTTTCTTATCATACTAAATAAATCTTTTACTTCATCTTCAACCATTATTACATGTGCAAATATTTTCTCATTATATTTAAATTCTCCCGTATGCCCCCCATAATTTTTTATTCGCGTAACATCGACAGGATGTATAGTAGGGTGTGATTTTCATTTAAATCATAATTACTTTTGTTTAAAATACTTAATTTCAAAGGATCAAACTCAAAAAAATAACTTTTACTCTTACAATTTTTATACCGACATTTATCAAAGGATACTTTACCCGTTTTTAGATAATATATGAAATCCCAAAAATCATATCTAATATTTTTTTCAGAAAGACCTTTTTTTTGTCTATTGATAAAACTTCCTATAGGGTTATGTTTACGACAATAAAATATAAAACATGAAGTGATCATGATAATATTTTTAGTTGAACTACAATAAACATAAGAATTGAAAATACTAGGTGCTACCATTAACAAATAAATATTTGAAAAAAGATTTAAATCGCCTTTCTGCTGCTGTATGTGCTTAAATTTGCTTACTAAACTTTCTTTTCCAAAACCAGGGTATAAGATATGTATTTTCTTTCAAAGGTTAGATTTTGTAGAAAATATGTATAATGATACTTATCTTTGGTGTTTAAAAATTGAAATACCTCTGAGATGTTTTCAAGGGGTATTAATATAAATAATTCATTAAAACAATCGGGGAATGAAAAAAAACTACAGCATAACGTGTCTGATTCAACTAGCATAGTACGTTGTTCAACCCATGATCTCTTCAAGGAATATTTTCTTTGACTTGCTTGTAAATTCGGGATCATATAAGAGAAACGATCTTCTAGAATAAAATAGGATTCCATTCCATGGGTTGCTTTGATTTTTTCATATTGACTGTATAACTTTCTTCGTGGGGGTGAATGTTTTCACAATTCATCTTGGGACATGTGACATATTTTCCACGATAATAATCAAATAATCCACATAACCAAAATAAATATCCAATTTCTCCTTGGTTAAAATATTGAAAATAAAGAACAACTCTTAAAATTGTTTCAATCATAATGGTGTGATTTGAAATGTCATATTTTTACTCTTTATATAGTTTTCAAAATTCATTAAGCTGAATAAATCAAAAAACGCTTTCTCGATATTTTTAATGTTTTATTTCAAATATTTAATTCATTAAAATTATTACATAATTCCCCACAAGAATTAAAATTTATTAATGTTATTTATTAATGTCATTTATCAAAATGTATTTTATTTATTAATGTTACAATATAATTTCCATTACTGGTACCATAAATCACATTAAATATAGATAATATATTTTCATCTTTAATAAGAACTAAATAAAGCTCTTGACCCTTAACATTTTCACGTAAATGATATTTTACTAATCTAAATCTTGAATCCTTACATTTATCATACAAAAACGTTTTTGAATAACATGGAATATTATTTATCTCAAAACAATCAAGGGTCGAAATTAACGTAGGTAATCTCGGTTCTCTATCAATAAATACTACATGTTTTCCCACTAACTGATCATAAAATGACATAGTCCAGCTAAAACCGGTTATTAAAAATATATCTTTTTCCACCATATCGTTTCCGAAATATAGATTGTTCATTTTTATCTTCCACATAAATGTTAAAATATTTATGATCATAATCAGCACATCTAAACTGATAGGGATGCTCTCTCCATTCCAAAAAATAAAACGTTGAATGTCGTGTTTTTTTCTATCTCAAACAATTCAGCATCTAATAAATATTGAATGTCGGGATAAAGAATTTCATCAAAATCACGCTCTCGTACAGCCATTTAAATCTTTTAAAATTTCGACGTCTTTTCTTCTATTCGTCGTGACCTATTTCCACTGAAACAGTCACTGTATATTTCCACCGTATATTTAACTTGTTTAACACCTGACGTTCAAAACTGTTTAGTCTAGAAAGTTTTAATTCATCAGGATGAATCGTACACGGGTGTTTGTTAATACATCTTCCACAAGGATGTTTGTTATAATATAATCTTTCAAATCGTTCATCTACTTTTCCAATACGTTCCATTTTAACAAATATAAATACAATTATTTTTTTTTACTCTTATTTATACTTTTTTCTTATTTTTTATGGATTTTCTTCTTTAAATCTTTTAACAACATATCTTCTTTAACAACCATCTCTTTAATCTACAACAACGTGTTTGTTTTGGATCTTTCAACGGTGTATAATTCGCACACACTTCCCCACACATATTTCCGTTAAGACATTGTCCACAGGGATATTTTGAATAGAATAATCTATTATATCGTGCATCTACTGTTTCCACGGATTCCATGATATTTTTGTAAAAACATTTTTTTACATTTTTATTTATATCCTAATAAAATTTCTTTTGATTTTTATTTATATATTTTTTTAATTTTGATTTTTTTCTTTTATATTTTTTTTTATAAAAAATTATATATAAACGGGTTACCGAAATGTTTAAACGTTATTGTGAATGATTTCGAATTCACATGTGCCCTATCGTGATTGTGATGAACATAACGGTAGAAGATATCAAAGAATAACTGCTGATGACTTTAACCCCTACTTTGAAGATGAGAATAACTATTATTCAAGTCGTTTTTTAGCAAAAGAATTACACCACTTAACCTATGTTGTAAAGAAATGTCAACATACGGCATTTTGCAATTGTATTGAAGATATATCCTCAACACCTCCTCAAGCATATTACTTAGCTCTGGAAGTTAAAAAGAAACATGAACATGAAAATGATGAATGGAATTGTTCATGTCTGGGTGAAAACATAACAACAATTGTTGACTATGATGCTTCTGATCTTTTACAAAAAGAAATTATACTAATAATAGATTCTAATAATTTCATGAAAGCTGTAGCATATACTCAATAAAAACTTTATTTTTTAAAAAAATCGTGTTTTTTATTTATTATATATATAAGATTACACATTTGATTTAATCATATTGATATCTAGTACAAGATGAATCAAGAACAAGATCTCGTGACCTGTGTCAATTATAGGGGTGTAGCATATTATGACTATACTCCTCGTTATTATTCATGTCATTTTCTTCAAAAACATTTTCCTAACCATACGTATTTGGTAGAGGATTGTAAACCTGCTATACTATGTAAAGAATGTAATCCCCCATTTTGTTCTCCACCTCAAGTCTACGAACTAACTCTGAAAGTTATTAAACAGGGATTACTTGAAGAGAAGGGAATAACCCTAAAAACAATTATTGATACTAAAAGTGATCATCTCTTGTATAAAAAAATTAAACTAATAAATAATGTTTACTCAATAATTCCACAACAAATTAATTTTTAAAAATAAAACTCGATATTTTTTCTGTTTCTAACTTTCAAATCAAAAGTTTTTTATTTTAAAAACATTACAAAGAAAAAAATATTTGTTTCCCTCTACCCCTACGGTCAATGAAATTGTAAGGTTTAATGTTTAATATAGGTGTTGAGTTTGCTAATTCTACACTATTATTTTTAATATTTATATATTTTCCTTTCAATGATGATAAGAGGTTCTGTAAATTATCCTCCGGAGTCCCAAACGCGTCTACTGACAACAATTTGAAATATCGAGGTCCCTGACAATCTTTCAGATATAAATAATATCCATAGCTTAAACACGAGGGCTCCACAGGTTCGTAGTTTACTAATTGTATGGGTTCAGCATGATAATAAAATGTAAGATAATCATGAGATTCACATTCTCCAAAATCAATCATTGATCGCAACCACATGTTGAAAATAATAGAAAAATATATTTGATACCCTGCTTTTATAGTCCCAAAATCTATAAAAGTCGGTTGCCAAACTATAAAATGTTCACAAAAGTCCATCAAGATGGTATATTGCAGTTTCTGTTATTGTGAAGTGAATTCCTTCTATCATTTTTTCATGCATTACAGATGTAAAGAATGCTTTGTAAACCATCATTATTGTTATTTTTGTAAACAGAATTATGGACGACTTATCTATAGTAAAATAGTTGATCTATGTGAATGTGATGATAGAATACAAAGATGGAAAAAAACTTATTTGGATTAATAAAATTTTTTTTAATACATCGTCTACCAATTCCAAAATTCATAAAACTTGGGATCTGCTTTAAGACCTCTTCCTTTTTGAATTTTTCGTCGTTTTCGTATTTTTTTTTTTTTTTTTCGTTTTCGCTTTTTTTATACAACTCCTACACTTCATTTTTTTTTTGTTAACTGAAGTACGACAAGCAATGCATTATAAAAAAAAAAGAAAAAACCGTCTATTTATACTGTTATATCTGTTTTTGATTTTTTTTTATATCTTTTCTGAGACAAATATATAATATTATATAAGATGTTTAAACTAAAAAACTTTATCATTACTGAAAAAAAACAATGTCCGTATTACGTTATTGTAGTATATGTACAAATAGTATAACTTTTTTTGACAGATCCAAAAATACTTTTCAGCGCTATTTTTCATGTGAATATCTTCTTGAAGAATATCCTGAATATATATATTTTGTGGAGGATTGCAAACCTGTTACAATAATTGAAACAAAACAATGTTCTGTAATAAAAACAAATGGTGTGAAACAACACCCGTATGAAGTAACCCTGAAAGTTATCAATCATGGAGAATCTGGAAAAACAATAAAAATATTATCGGAGGAAGATGTTCCTCATCTTTTGCATAAAAATGTTAAGTTTATAAAAACTGACAAAGACATAATAATTCCTTCTCTTGTATAAAAAAAAAAGTTTTTATTGTGTATTAAAACGTTTATTTACAACAATCACACTTTTGTATTTTTGCATTTATCTTGTTATCTTCATCATATATATATCTTTGCCTCCATCATGCTAATCTATCGTCACAATAACATTTATTTATCAAATGACTAAAAATTGTTCTAGTGTATTTTCTTTTACAAATTCTACAGTAATGTTCATCAACATGACATGTTCTACATGTAAAATGCATTTAAAATTCAAATAAGAAATCAACTTCTATATCGCAGTGTGAACAAAACTTTTCGATCATCTTGTTTGTTTTTTTTCAAACGTTCGTGGAGATATTTCGTAATGTAAAAGTTGAATCAAAATATACTTCTTCTTGCAAATTGATTGCGGTATTTCGATCAACTATTGCAAGCAAATAATTTGAATATACTCCCAGTTCCGTATTGAGATATGATTCTGGATTGAGATCTTTTACTACTAACGCTCGACGATCTTTACCAAAATGAATAAAATCCTCTTTCATATAAACCACAGCATAAAATTTAGAATCCTTGCAATCACGAAATAAATCAGCATCCTTATACATTTTAACTCTTTCCCTACGGGCGCAGTTAAAATGGGTCACTGAAGACCCGCAAAGTCGTCAATCGAAAAACACGGCACACGGTAACGCAAGATTAAAAATTGAAATTCGACAAGCGCCAGGAACATGAAATCCACGCACACGCCAAGTTTGATTTGATTTCATAAACAACTCTGCGATTGGTGGCATTTTGAGTTTTCAAGATGCTACGCGGGCGTGCAAGATGGCCTTTTCTGGAAAAATGTAAATTTTTCAACCTGATTTATGATAATTAATGCTAATTTATATTAACATAATGTGTTTTGTTCGGGAAATTTAAAAGAACAAGTAAAAGCCGGTTTATTGGGCTTCCAGAAAATGTATAGCTTTCGCAACAGTTATGGTTATTTCAACAGATATCAATAGAACAACGTGGTCGTTCAATTTTTGATGTTTTTTCAGCCGTAAGGAAAGAGTTAATAAGCAATAATAGGTAAATTGAAAATAATCGAAGAAAAAGCGTGAAAGGAAAAGCAGTTTATTATCTGTTGAATTGAAAATAATCAATGTAAATACAGTTTAACAAAGCAAAAAAATGGTCAGTGACAAAAAATGAACCCCCTTCTCTGCTCCCCCTACCCCCCTCAATGAGAGGAATTATGTAAGGGTTACCCGAAGCAGAGTCTCTGCAGAGATCCCACCCGCACCGGTCCACCCGCACGGGAGCTCATACTTTTAAATATATACGCAAGCTATCTATACACTACAAAGACAATACGTTCTATGCATGTGGGTCAAAAAGGTCAAAATTCACCGTGTTTAGAAATCTAGGAAATAATTAACCAAATTTGTTAAAAATTTGATATGTGTGTTGTTTAGCCGACTTATAACGATGATGAAAAATTCAGGCGAAAATATAAAATTGATCGATGCGAAAAAATATCGACCATTGTATATTAACTCTTTCCCTACGGGCGCAGTTAAAATGGGTCACTGAAGACCCGCAAAGTCGTCAATCGAAAAACACGGCAAACGGTTACGCAAGATTAAAAATTGAAATTCGACAAGCGCCAGGAACATGAAATCCACGTACACGCCAAGTTTGATTTGATTTCATAAACAACTCTGCGATTGGTGGCATTTTGAGTTTTCAAGATGCTACGCGGGCGTGCAAGATGGCCTTTTCTGGAAAAATGTAAATTTTTCAACCTGATTTATGATAATTAATGCTAATTTATATTAACATAATGTGTTTTGTTCGGGAAATTTAAAAGAACAAGTAAAAGCCGGTTTATTGGGCTTCCAGAAAATGTATAGCTTTCCCAACAGTTATGGTTATTTCAACAGATATCAATAGAACAACGTGGTCGTTCAATTTTTGATGTTTTTCAGCCGTAAGGAAAGAGTTATAAAGATTTATTACTTCAAAAGATGTAAAAGATTTATTACTTCAACATCTGATTCTGTCATGATTTTGATCATGATTTTTATGATATCAGTTTTTATACCCTAGGTTTTTTACAAATGAAAAAAATTTTTCTCAAAAAACTTACATATAAATAAGCTGAAACTTTTTTTTTCATTTTAAACAATACGCACTTATATAAAACAACCCAACATATCTACAAACTTAGTTTTAAGAAAAAATAAAATGGCTACGAAAGAAGAAATAACGAACGAAGCTTCCCATGAAGAACCCCTCTCATATGGGTCTTCAGACCCATTCCTCAGACATGGGTCCCCTCTCATATGGGACTACAACGATAAAGGAGAAGGATACGCGTATGGGGTACGTGTACGGGATACGTCCAAAGAGTTTAATTTCGATGACTTCAAACCCTTCAAACTCATTCAGGATAATGGTGATTCTGATAGTGAAAATAGTTTGAAGGCAAATTTGGGTAGTGATAAAGATGATGAAGAAGTAGAGGAAGAAGTATTTAATAGAAAGATGTTAAACAATATTAAAAAAAAGTATATACCCACTGTGATATTAATTCTCTTCAATGCAATTTTCCAACTCAAAAATATATTTTACGAAACTGTATATACTTTCCCTTTCGTACGCTATCCAGGTACAAATTATATTTAGAAGTGACAGATGGGGGAATTCTTTGTCCGCATAAATATCTAACAACAATTATGATAACTGATGATTCCATACTTAGTTCCATTAATAAAGAAATGTATTTAGATTAATAAAAAAATAAAAAGAGAATTTTGTTTTTCAAAAAAAGTTTTTTATTGTGTGTTAAAGTTTATTTCATCTATGTTTTTTAAAAATATATTTCATCTATTTCAAAACACCAAAATAATTTTTTTGAGACATCTTAAAATATTTTGACATTTTTAAAAATACCGAAACTAAGAAATATCAGTCATTCGGCCGTAAGATGGCGTCGAGGTAAGAGCTCCATGGCGTAAAATTATATGATTAATTCTATAAGCCAAAATTTTTTTGATTATTTTTATTTCAAAAAACATTACAACTCTTCAAATAAAAATATGGAAGTTTTTGGATGGCACGTGTAAGTATAAATCACATCGGGTGAGGTATGATGGTCGTTTATAAAGGTTTTTTTGGACTTTTTGATATCTATCTATCTCATGAAATTAATACGATCACCTTGATTGACCTTCCTCTCTCTGGTCGTCAAACTCAAGGGCAATAAAAAAAACTGGTCGTACAACAACACCAGGTTTCATGAGATAAATATATACAAAATTCAAAAAAACCTCTTGCATACGACCAGTTGCATATCCCCCCTGATTTGATTACTGGTCGTTCTTGACAGGGTGACCACACCTTAAACATACGACACCCTCCTGGAAATATGGGACTGGACTGTGCTCTGATTGGTCAATTCAAATCATTCTTGATTCTGATTGGCTTAGAGCTCGGTCCAGTCCCACACACATTGAATATATATATATATATATAATTACTACTGCTAAACAAGGTCGGTGATCCCAACTTTTATTTTTGATTTTAATATAAGTATGTCAATAACTTTAAGACTGGGAAGTTTCAGCAAATTTTCATTTCGGAAAGAATTACTGAGGAATTATCTTTTGACATCGAAAATCTAAGAGTATCAAACAGCCATACACTATACAGGTAAATTTTAAAAGTGAAAAGGTCGTCAACTGCCAAGATTTTAATAACGAAATACTGCGTTTTGAGTCTTACTCTGATGAAGCCTGAAGGGCTCTGCTCGCGAAACGTCAGTGTTTCGTTACTAAAAATCTCGGCAGTTCGCCACCTTTTCACTTTGCTATATATCCAAAGGTCTCTTCCCAACACAGCTAAACTTGCCGCATGTTTAAATTAACATCTCACCCAATACGCCCGTAATTATACGCTTATTAATATCACAGGTCGCCCAAGCTCGTTGTATGACAATCTGTGTTTATATTGGAATTTACTCGATTTATCAAAATTAGAGGATATTTTCATCTATTATTTGCAGTTTATTGTTACAATATAATGAAATAATGTGTAGTTATATCTACCATAAGGTGTATGTGTGATCAGTGTCTGTTCAGTAATATTTAGGACATTTACAGTGCGAAAATATAATGGTCATATATAACCATATATTAAATTTGTTTATATCGAACATTATACTAAGAATATTCAACAAAATAAACATTTATAAACCTTGTTGTTCTACCTACATGTTTATTGTATCGGTATGTTCGTCCTTGTAAAACTTGGCACCATTCTGTTCATTATACTTCAAACCCGTTTGTGATATACTAATACTTGCCGCCTCTGGGGGCAAGTGTAGTCTGTTAAAAGCCCCGTATAGTCGGCCATCAGTATTTCAAAAGTATTAATTAACAACTTAGCTTGGTATTTTATACAAATTGTTACGAGACTGTTTGACACGTGATCATTTGAATTACGTAATGGTATCTAGGATACTGGCGAGATGCCAGGGAACGAATATAGAGTTAGTCGATTGTCGAAGACGAGATATGATGTAGATTGAAAAGTAGATGACGAGATAATGAAATAAAGAAGTATAAGACGAGTGTACGTATGGTTGAAGAATAATAGCGAATCAAGATTACGCACTATACTACCCCTGTGGCGTAACAAAATTATTTGTGGTCCCTGACTTGTTTCGTTTTAAGTGGACGTCTATTAAAGTTTCGTCTGAAATCATCTTCGCTACAATGGTGGTTAAGTATGTTTATTAAAAGAAACTTGACTTGGGATTGTAAAGCCTAAGGTTTTAAGCGTCATATTCTACAAAGTATTTTGTAATACATTGTCAAAATATTCCAGACTTTGATAAGTACTTATATAATTAGGTAATGAAACCAAAAACGTAGTAGCAGTCACACAGTCAGATGAGGGCTTCGTTTATTATTCCAAAGGGAACCGAACGATATACCCAAAATCTTATCCCGGCATTACCACCACTATATATACAGAACTCGTGACTAGACTCTCGGCAACGGCCTCCGTAGCTCAGTGGTCAGAGCACTGCACTAGCATCGCAGGGTCGCGGGTTCAATTCCAGCTGGTTTTGGGCCTTGAAGTTGCATTTTTTGCAATTGATCCCGGTTTGGTCTTAAAATGTACATATTCCAACACTCATTTTCATTCACCATAAATCCTTAGAAGATATACCAAGGACGTTGCGTACATTTGAGAATGCAGAAAAAGACAGAAAAAGACAGAAAAAGAAAATGGTTACAGAAAAAGACAGAAATAGAGAGAAATAGAAAAGGTTGCATAGTTTGAAATTACTTGTTGTTGAAAATAATCTTTCAACTAATTTTTTAACTAATTGTTATCAAGTTGCAAATATATAGTGCATATTTTATGAAAATCAAGTTGCAGAACAATAGACATTTTTCAATGGGATTATTTTACTACGGCTACCAGAATGGTTTGCCAGTATCCTCTATCTATTAGATAAAAAATTGCAAAGCGCTTAATGGCTGCACGTGTTATTTCCGTGTAATTTGTATTTCTGAACACTATAGTGTTATTGCGAAATTAGAGTAGTTTCCTTGGTTTGTAATACCTTTGTTATTCTAAGATAAAGTTTGATGGAACGTATTGCCTATTCTGCTTTGTTTCTTCGTAAAATGTATCATGCACTTCATCACACCATGCAGTTTCGAGTTGGTCAACATGTCTGGAGAAGAATGAAGGAACTTGGACTCACTGTCAAACCCACCTGTCGGGGTAGGCAGGTTGCCTTTTGAGAAAACCTATTCCAGTTATATTGGGAAACAGATATCTAGCTGCTGGATCGAACAAGAATTCAACATTTCAAGTAAGATCTAACTTATTATCTATTCAAGCCTCTGTCGTCTCTCATGAAACATGGAGGAGTTTGTATTTATTCTAAGGAAAACCAACGATTAGAAACCATCAATGACCTCAATTGCTGCGACCAACATGAAATTCTTCTTTTTCAAATGCGCCCTAGCCGACTTCCCCGGGGAATTTCGAGCATTGTTATTGTTAATTATATTTGTCATTTGTTAATTATATTTGTTAATTATATTTGTTATTTTATTATTCATTGTTATTGTTATTATCGGGGCGTCCTGACGGACGACCTAGATAGATAGATGTTATTGCTGCATGTTAGTACTGATGACATTTTATTCCTGAACATTTGTTTCAGTCACTTGCACAGATAGAATCTAAATATCCTAATTGTGGTTTAATTATTGCTGGTGATTTCAACCGCTTGAATGTTGGTTCACTCAAGTTCCACTTCAGGCTTATTCAACTCATGGTCAAACAACCCACACGCGGATCCGCCATCTGAGACCTAGTGCTCACCAATCTTGGAAACTTTTATCAAAACGCCATGTTAAGCCCTCCCATCGGTCTATCCAGAACTCAGCTGACGCGGGTGCGTACGGAAGCAAATTCCTACGCTCCGTAATAACATCAAAATTTGTGAATTTATTTGCTAATTTCACCCGTGTCATCGTGGAAACTGTTGGATAAGGAGTTTGTTTACAACAATTCGTAAAGTTTTTTGAGTCATCTGGTAAAACAAGTTGTTTTTTTGTGGAAGTATTTTTGGTTATTTGTTGTTTTGAAAATTTGAAAATACGAGCGCGCGCTCAGAGGACGGTTAATTGTCGCGCGAGCAAACAGTCTACGCCACGTATTCCAACGAACGCCACGTCACCGCCATAACGCTCATTCAATTGGTACAATTTAAAGCCAATCAATAACTAATTATTCAAAAAATGAAATTAAAAACACGACGTTTGTTCAACCAACATATCCATCCGGCTATCGCTATGGCTTGGAACTTAAAATCAATCACAAAAATGTGCACCTAGTTTTGTGTATTCTGCTCGCTGGTGACATCGCTACAAACCCGGGTCCCGTCATGACAGCTAACCCTGAAGCCCTACGTTGCTTATCATTTAATGCTCAAAGTCTTCGGAGCGTCAACAAACGAGACGATGGAACTATGACAAGTAACCTTAGGATGTTTCAAGACCTTGTTTACACGGAGAACTTGGACGTTATAGCAGTCACTGAAACATGGCTTAACAACACTGTCACTGATAAAGAAATACTGCCTTCAGGTTACAACCTAGTCAGAAAAGATCGTACATCTAATAAACGTGGAGGAGGAGTTTTGTTAGCTTTGCGTGAGGGTATACAATTTCACAAAGTGACCATGGAAGTTGAATCTGACCTGGAAATTGTTGCCGTTGAACTTGAAACTAAGAACAAAAAATGTCTGCTAAGTGTTTGCTATCGTCCACCCAACTGCGATCTCAAAGAATGGTTAACCTTATTTGGAACCTTTCTACAAATCAGTGAACACTATGAAAAAGTTCTCATAACTGGCGACTTTAATTTCCCGGACTTGACATGGAACTCGGATATTATTCAGATTAGGAATTCTTCAACATGCGCCGTAGAATTTCGTGAACTTATCTATGACTTTTTCCTTCAACAAGTTAACACATACCCGACTAGATTAAAAACATTCTTGATCTCATTCTAACAAAGACCCGGAATGTGTTACAGATTTGTCATGCATATCAGCAAAATCATTGGAAGTATTTAGCGACCACAACTTGTTATTCTTCGACTTTAAAATGCATGTCAAATTATCTTCTTGTGAACAACGAACTGTATTTAATTACCGTTTAGCGGATTGGAAGATCCTACACAAAGATCTTTTGATCCTCCAAGTTCTAATACTAGTATTGATGCCGATTGGACACGATGGAGCGAATGTCTTATTAATACAGCTACGCGCCATATTCCAACGAAAGTCTTAAAAAGACGCAGCTCACCACCATGGTTTGACAGTGAAATCTGCCATCTACTTAAAAGGAAGGAAACTGCCAGAAGAAAAGCAAAAAAGAGCGCTCGATCGAACCACTGGGAACATTTCCGAAAGCTTCGTCGCTCGTTAAAAGCGCTTGTAGCACGAAAGCGAAAAGAATTCTTCCAATCGTTGCCAAATCTGATGAAATCCAATACAAAGAAGTTTTGGTCTATGTTTAAATCCGTTTCAAATACTTCTAGTGTACCAAGAAAAATGGTGTGGACTCGTGATGACGGTAGTGTCACAGCTGATAAGCCTTCAGACGTTGCAAATCTTTTGAACAATTACTTCTATTCCATGTTCACGCCTCCACTTTCGAAGGAAGAGTACGATGAACATCCTGCAGCCGAGGTCACCTTCAATGAACCGTTGAGTGAAATACTTGTATCACCAGAAGAGGTTCAAAACACCATTCTTTCCCTTGACGACAATAAAGCAACTGGTCCTGACAAGATCCCAGCCAAGTTATTAAGGTGCTGTGCTCCTCAAATATCTTCGTCTCTTTGTGACCTCTTCAATAAAAGTTTAATATCGGGAAAAATCCCCATGGCGTGGAAGGTCTCCAACGTAACACCTATTCCAAAGAAGAAAATATTAAAAGAAGTGACCAACTACCGACCGATTTCCTTACTCTCCATCGTGTCAAAAGTACTCGAGCGCTGCGTTTACAACAGACTGATAGATCATGTTTCCACCAATCTTCATCAACTCCAGTTTGGTTTTTTAAGAGGAAAGTCAACCACATCCCAACTTTTACAGGTCCTACATGAAATTGGTCAGATGCTGGATAAGAAAGTACAAACTGACATCGTTTATCTTGACTTCGCCAAGGCCTTCGACAGAGTTGATCACCATCTCCTCCTAACTAAAAACTACAAAATTTTGGCGTTTGTGGAAACTTGCTAAAGTGGTTCGAAGACTACCTCACCAACCGTCAACAAAGGGTCACGGTCCTTGGTAAAACATCACAGCCACTTCCTGTACTCTCCGGCGTGCCGCAAGGTTCAATACTTGGACCTTTATTGTTCCTAATTTACGTAAACGACCTCCCCCAAGCAACATCTGCATCATCTGTTGCACTGTACGCTGATGACACAAAATGTTACCGTGGAATCAAGGCTACTCGGGATGTTGAATGTCTTCAACATGATCTTGATGGTGTCAACAAATGTTGTCATGTATGGAGAATGGATCTCAATCAATCCAAATGTGAAGTTCTCACAGTGACTAGGAATCTTCAACTTGTACAGTCCAAGTACCATCTAAACGACATTCCAATCACCAGAACCAATTTCCAGAAAGATCTTGGTGTTCTCGTCACATCCGACCTTAAATGGAACCAGCATGTGTCAATGGTCTGTGCTAAAGCGAACAAAATGCTTGGTTTCATTAAAAGATCTTCAATGGACATCCGCAATGACAACACCCGCCTCGCGCTCTACAAAACGATGGTAAGAAGTCAGTTGGCGTATTGCTCGCAAGTTTGGTCACCGCAATCTGTCTCGTTAATTCTTCAAATCGAAAATGTTCAACGACGTGCAACGAGATACATTCTATCACTTCCTTTTAGATCAGGGGTATCATACAAGGACAGATTACTAAAAACTGGATTGCTTCCATTATGTTACTGGCACGAATACCTAGACCGTCTACCTCTTCAAAAAATTAACTTTATCCGATGACTCAAACATCAAAATGAAAATCACACATCGAACGACCAGACAAAACAATGGAACTAATCAAATAACACTAAATATCCCACAAGTCAAGACCCTAACACTCCAAAGTAGTTTCTATTGCAGATCTCCAAGAACATATAATTGCTTACCACCAAATTTACGCCAATCAACCATCTCTATCGGACAGTTTAAACATAATCTTCTTATCTATTACAAGAACCTTGTAGAAACAATCTATGACATTGATGTCCCACAATCATTTAAAACAGTCTGTGTAAAATGTCATTCATGTCGTCCCTTGTCTAGTCTTTCTGTAAAACTGTGTTGTCAGTAATTTCTAAATTCGTAAATGTTACGGTTACCCATAATGGAGCAAAAGCTCTGTGGGACTAACCTGTCACTTGTGACAAAGATTGTAAATAAATAAAAATAAATATCCGATCGTAATACTGTTATTGTTCGTCCCACTAAAAGAACTAAAACCCAGCCATCAAGATAACGCATTGTGAAACGTGATTTAAGATCTAGCTGTCGTCTTTAATTCCGGTACCTCTCGCAAGTGAACTGGAATATCCTATTGGGCTCTTGCGAATCATGTGAAGGAAAACTGAACATATTTGAAGATATTGCCAAAATAGGGCAAGCCCTGATAAATCAATTAGAATGTTCCTCCAATCCTCCCTGGATAACAAAGTCATTAAAATCTCTTATCATTAAACGCCAACGTGCCTTCCATAACAAAAGTTTGAATACTTTCAAATGTTTTCGTAATGCCGTCAACAGAAAAAGGAAAACATGCAAAGCCGCGTATTATGCCAACAAGATTAAAGACATGAAATCCACTAAACGTCTCAGTGGCATGGCATCAACAAGTTCTTCTTTGATTAATCAACTTCATGCTGCTGACATCGAAGGGAAAACCGACATCGAAATTGCAAACTTAATTAATCAAGAATTTCTTAACCGTTAAATGAACTTCAGCTTATCCACAGCTCTGATCATCTCATCTCAATTGCTGAATCTTCTAATACTGAATTTCTGTAAATTTCTGTAATTTTCGAAAGTCTCGGAGCACAGAATCTTCAAGTTAACCATCTCTCCAAATTTTGTAGATTTAAAGCTAGTGGACCAACTTCCGCAATGGCTCCTGAAAGAAAACGCCGCTCCCTTGCGGGTCCAATCAGTATTATTTTAAACAAGTCCTACGAAGAACAAAAATTACCAAGTCCTTGGAAGATAGCCAACATCTTTCCTCTTCCAAAATCGAAACCAGTATTGGATATTGGCAAGCAGCTCCGGCCAATTTCCCTGGTTTCCTCATTGTCAAAAATCGCTGAAGAATTCGTCGTGTCCGATTATGTCAAACCAGCTGTGATTAAAACTATTGATCCTAACCAATACGCATATTATTATTTGATTATCGCAAGGCCTTTGACATGATTGATCACTGTATTGTTGTGAGTATTGTGAACTGGATTATTGATTTTCTGTCAGATCGTTACCAGAGAGTAAAGCTTACCGAAGATTGTTTTTCAGAATGGGGCTCGGTACCATCAGGAGTACCTCAGGGTGCTAAACTTGGGCCTTGGTTTTTTCTGGTCATGATCAACGACTTAGTTCTACCAGACCACCCATTGTGGAAATTTGTAGATGATACTACAGCATCTGAAGTCGTACCAAAAGGAACGGAAAGCCACGCTCAGTCTATAGTGGATCGAATCGAAAGTTGGTCAGCTGAAAATCACCTACAACTTAATGTCAAGAAGTGTAAAGAACTCAGAATTGACTTTCCTAAGTATACCAAGGAATTATCATCATTAAACAGTAACAGTGATATGATAGAAACTTTACCAAACGTCAAGTTGTTAGGCCTTACAATTACCAACAATTTAAAGTGGAATTATCACATTGCCCAGATGGTTAAAAAAGCTGAAGTAGATCATATTTTCCAGTTCAAGTAAAGAGAGCCAATGTTCCCAGTGAGGATCTTGCTCTATTTTATAAATCTTGTATTAGGTCTATTGTAGATTATGCTGTGCCTGTATTCCATTATTCCTTACCAAAATATCTTCTTGTCGACCTCGAGCGTATACAGAAGAGAGAATTATCAATAATATTACCGGACTATACTTATAAAGATGCATGTAACTTCCTTCATCTTGATGATCTTGTAACCCGTCACGATAAGTTATGCTCGAAACTGTTTGAAAACATTTTTAATGGAACCACAAACTTTATGGTCTCTTACCAGAACGTTGTGAACAATCCAGATATCATTTACGTCAACGTAGAGTTTTCAACTTGCCAATATGCCGTACTAACCGGTTCACAAATACATTTATAGTACAGGGTTGCCTAAGGAAGAACATCGAACAATTTTAAATGATCATAACTTAGTTTTTTTAGCTGATAATCATTTTATATTATTAATATGTAAATAGAAGAATCATGTAGATAACTAGTCTTACGCAGTCACTGCTGCAATGTAAAACTAGCACTAGAAATAGTTTATTTTTTATCACCATCAATGAACTTCTGTATATAGCGCTAAGATACTGGCAAAGCATTCTGGTAGTTGTTGTCAAATAACGCCATTATAATATCAATAATGCCAATAATAGTACAAATGATCTATTACAAACTAAAGTAGTATATAAATTGTCAAGCAATTCCAGCTCTCAACAAAACCTTATAAATTTAAATATAAACATAAATTTTGTTTTACGCTACGCTTCAGTCTCAATAAGATTATGAGACCAAGGGCAATCATTACCGTCGCTTGCGCCTATTGGATAAATGCCGCTCATAAAAATATTACGCATACGTCAACGCAAAACTTTAACGTTTCCTGGGAGCATTTGTTAGGTTTCGATTACCTCAATAAATCACTGAGAGATTGGTTAAACATGATTGGTTGAGCTAATAAGAAACCTGAAAAATGCATCTGGGATAGACAATGTTTATATCCACGATGTTCACCCATAGATGCAACTGACGGTAGGCACTATTGAACTTCCCTGTATAGAGTTAGGTTAAACCACTGGGTTTACCTAAAATAAAAATAGAAAGGCGAGGTTGGTGATTTCATGTACAAACCTAAGTTAAAAACGAATAGCCTTTTGTCCTTGTGGCAAATTTCGCTTTGATTAACGTCAAACATGCATGTTATTATTACATTATTACATATATATTAGAAATACGAATCCGCAATAATTATCCCCTCGTTCGCCTTTTCTACCCCCAGAGTTTCATCCTAACACCCCCCTGCGGGATTTTCCCCATCCATGGTCCCCAGACCTCGCACGCCGTGTATTAATTTGTTGATGGCAGTTTCATCGTAGAAATTTATTTTTTAATTTTTTAGTTATCTCGGCCTATCTATTTAATTTTTTAGTTATCTAATAATAATAATAATAATAATAATAATAAGTGTTGGGTGGATTGGTGCAATCGGAGTAAAAAGAAAATCGGTTAACGTCCCAACAATTATTGGTGGGAATGTTTCATTGGCCAGACTTTACCTTTTGATCTGGCTACGAAATTAAATAATAATAATAATAATAACTCATTGGTGTCTTCGTTGTCACTGGATGGAAATAGTCGTGAGTTGTTTAATACGTTAATGGCTAGTTTTGATGCTGAATGGGCAGAGCTTGAGCCAGTGCATGGTTGGGAAATTAAAGTGTTAAATGACGTGTTTGAAGCAAAAATAGATAAAAATTGTGGTCTTCATGAGTTGGTGGACACGGTTTATGTGATCGGAGCAATGGCAATTTGGGGGAAACACTCAAAGAGAGATAATCACCCTAGTAATTATAGGAAAAGTCATAAACAAGTGAAATGGGAAAAGAAGATTAGAGATCTCAAAGCGATAACATCTCAGATAATGAATGAAATATTTAGAAGGAAAACTAAAAGGCCAATGTCACTTACGGAGAAGCGGATTATGGGAAACATCAAAAGCAAAAACCAGCTAAAAGGAACACCAAGCAACGACTGTCTTATATCGTTGAAATCAAGGTATTTAGACCTTATAAAAGTGGAGAAGATAAGAATGGAGAGTTGGATAAGGAAATCTAAAAGAATAAAGAGCAACAGAACATTTCAAGAAAATGAAGGAAACTTCTACAGAAGGTTGGAGGGAGACCAGGAAAAGAAAGGGCAGATACCAACCATCGAAGAGTTCACAAGGTTCTGGGCTGGAATATGGGAAGGTAATAAAGGAGTTTGTCAGCAACCGTGTGTGGGCCATGTGAAAGAAGTTTTGAAAGGTAAAATAAAGAGCCATAAGGAATGGGGGGCGGTAACTATTCATGTCATTGGGAAGCAGATCAAGAAGAAGAAGAATTGGAGTAGCCCAGGCGTTGACGGTATACAGAACTTCTGGTGGAAGAAACTGGAAGGGTCATGGGGCCATCTTCAAAGGGTGTTGTGGGAGCTAGTGCAAGATTCTGAGGAAGTCCCAGATTGGATCGGTTTAGGAAGAACACCTTTAATACCTAAAGAAGAAGATATTAGTAATGTAGCTGAATACCGACCTATCACTTGTCTAACGACTGTGTACAAACTGATGACATCGGTGCTGTGTCAGCATATGCTCGAACATACCAGAGAGAAAACAACAGATGGGAGTCGTAGATGGAGTTTTGGGAACAATAGATCACTTCTTAGTGGATAAATGTGTATTGGAGGAAGTGAAGGAACACAAGAGGAACCTTGTGGTGGTTTACTACGATTATAAGAAGGCTTATGACAATGTGAACATGAATGGATGGATATTGTCTTTGAATGGCTAGGTTTTGAGTCCATGGTGTTAAATTTCAGACGACTCCGAGCCACATGGAGAACAAAATTGGAAGTAAGAGCAGGAAACAACCTCATACAAAGTAGGCAGATTTCTTTCAAGAAAGGATTTCTCCAGGGCGACGCATGGTCCCCAACAGGTTTTTGCCTGAGCGAAATACCGATGAGTATTTTATTGGGAGAGTCAAAAGGATATATGATGGGGTGTCCTGGAGTTAGAGAAACCAAGTTGACACATAATTTGTTTATAGACGATTTGAAGACACACCAACCAGATCATATGACCCAAGACTATGTGAAGAAATGATCCAAAGAGTCAAAGTCTTAACATCACAGGAGTTAAACGACAAGAATATGATGAAAGCCATTAACACCAGTCCAGATCTTTACCTGTAGTAAGTTATAGCATGAACATCTGCCATTATTCACAGCAGGAATTGGTGGAGCTAGATATGAAAGTCAAACGAGCCTTTGAGAGAGAAGAAAATGCACAGAAGACAGGTTGTACCTCTCAAGAAGCAGTGGCGAGCGTAGTTTAAGGAGCTTTAGAGACATATATGTGCAGACGAAAGTTCGAGTTGCCATATATGTCCATAGATTTAGAAGTAATTTATGAAGGTTGTCAAAGAAAGAGAATTGAATAAAGAAAACTCATCACTGTTTAAAGAAGCACAGAAGGGAATGTATAATCTCGGATTAAGGATAAACTTTGATGAAAATACGATCTCATTAGAAGATTCAATATTAGAAGGAAGCTGGAAAAGTGTTTGGAGGTCAGTGAAATCCAGATATAAAATGCGAGAGAGAAGAAGTGGATGGAGGAATATAGATATAAGGGATTTCAAAGTATGGTGTGGTGCAACCAGGATGAGCAGGCATACCATTGGTATTGAAGAGAAATAACATGCCAACCAAAGTAGCAAGCATCATATCGATGTGTTAGCAGATGGTGGAAACCAGAATGAGGATTCAGATTACTGAAAGAATGGTGGAGACCACATTATGTAGATTGTATAACCAGTTCGAAGAATCCTTACAGCACTGGTTATCTGGATGCCCTAAAATAGTTGCAACAGAGACGACAACTAGGCATGACCGAGCACTACAGGTAGCAGCATTCGAATGGCTGAAGCAAGAAAGGGTGCGCCAATCCAACGACCTGTTGGTACCAGGAAAAATGGTGTCGGGGAGAGTGGTTGAGTCAGAAACGAGACGATTAAGATGGGATTATGAATTTGCCACTGTGAAATCGACTCATTATCGTCGGCCTGACTTGGTCTTAGAGTACTTGGATGAAAAGAAAATGGTAATCTCTGACATGGCAAGCCCAGAAGAGCAGAATGTGGAATTACAAGAAGAGGGAAAAAATAATAACTACAGACCCCTTATGTATGAGTTGCGGATTCAAAACGAAGCATGGCACATTGAGTTTGTTCCACTGGTCATTGGATGTTTTGGGAAGGTGCACAACCTAAAGGGTTCATTGTCCAAATTCATAATCAAAGAAAGACTAGAGTGGACGATGGCAGAGAGTATAATAATATATATCCTTAATAATAATAATACCTCCCCCTGGACTACTTACTACCTTGTAGTGGTGGGGAGGCTTGTGTGCCTCTGTGATCCTAAGAGCTATGCTGGCTGGAGCAAAAGCTCCTGGTAGGGCCACCCAAGCCAGATAGGTCGAAGGCTAGAGGCCAGACTAAATGTAGTCTGGTGGTTGTGTAACCTAAAAGTCACTAACCTCAACCATGAGAGAATTATGTCAAATATAAATAACGAGTACGACGTAGATGGGGCTGAAGGAAATGGCGAATGTCCCTCGTCCGATAGGTGTTCTATGGCACAACAGCGTAGACCCGGTCGTCATCGTGCTACACGACGAGTATGGAATAAGGAACTGAATGTAATAGTTATGGAATGTTATTATAAAAGCAAACCAGTGAGCGAAATTGGAGTCCCAATGAGAGGTTATAGACAGAGAATGTACAGGGCATGGGAGCAAAGAGGACCTTTTAGATCAACTGAACAAAGGATTGCAGATCAAGCAAGAATGATCAGGAAAAATTAATGGTTTAGAGAAGTGGAATTGGAAGAAATAAAGAGGAGAGTTATAAACGAAGGCAATACAACTGAAGATGTTGAACAACCTAGGGAAGTGGAGGAGGACGACGAACAAGAAGAAAAACGACGAACAAGAAGAAAAACGACGAACAAGAAGAAAAACGACGAACAAGAAGAAAATGAGAGCAGGAATGAGAGTAATGGCAATGCACAACCGAGTGATAGCGTAAACAGAGAACCGCAGAATAACTGGCAAAACAATCCATAGTGGTGAGTTTGAAACAATAACGTCTTTTAAAAGAGTAAATAGGAACAAATTGAATGCAATCACGCAGAAAGTGAAAAAGCTGTTAAGCATTATGAAACAAGAAATGTCACAGACACAAATAATTACCTACTGAAGGTAGTAAGCGTGTATATTGCTGAAAAGTTGGGATTTTTTATTTTAGTTTTTTTTTTAGTTTAACAACTTTAATTTGGTAATTCAAAAGAAATACATAATAATAATTAACCAAATAAGGCTAGACACGAACGGGACAAAGTCCCATGCAAGGTGTCAGCCAATATCAAAATACACAAATATTAAGTTAAAAAGAGAAAAAACCCAAAACAAACAAAAACTAAATGTAAAGTAAAATTAATTACGACAAGGACAAGTCCTTGTCCAAGTTTGAAAGAAGCTCCTTGTAAGTCTTACACAGAAATGTTTTAAAACTAGTAATAGTCAAATAAGTACCCGAAGGAGCTATCTTTAAAATAAAGTTCCACAAATTACTAATTCTATTAAAATACGATATTTTAAAAGTACTAGTTTTGCAAAAAGGGGTCTGAAGGTACGAAGAAGTTGAACCTCGTCTTGTTCGGCTACAGACAACAGATGTAAATTTTTCCACGTCGAGTTCAATAAGACCATGTCTACGTTTATAGCAGAACAATAAATCTTTGATCTCTCTATCGTAAGCAAGAAGCAGAAGTTCTAGATTCTTTAAACGATTTACGTAAGATAATTATCCACGTTTCATTCCCAGAATCCACAGCGTGGCACGTCTTTGTACACCTTCTATCCTCTTCATCCAGATGGCAGTTTGTGGAGACCATACTTGAGAACAATAACTCAGTTGAGATTTAACGAGAGATAAAAGTTCTCCTGACTCGTGTATCAATTAAGTCATAACAAGTCCGTCCCATTTGAGATTATAAGTGATTATTATCCCCAGTCCATTTCTTCTTTACAGCGAGTAAGGTCGTTACCAATCAAGCGATACGGAAATATGCTAGGATTCTTTTTTCTTGAAACTGTAAGAAGCATTTAGATGTATTATATGCCAGACAGTTTTCATTGCTCCAGACTTCAAGATTATGTAGGTCACGTTGTACAGTATAAGACCATACAGTCAACTGATGATATTATGGGTAGATATATTTTTGAATCATCAGCGTAAAGAGCGGCTTTCGACTCGAGAGATCAGGTAAAGTCGAGAGTATCAGGTAAAGAATTTATAAAAACAATAAATAATAGTGGCCCTAAAATACTCCCTTGAGGGATACCGGAAGTCACCGGTGACCATTCAGAAGCAACGTTTTCGAGGACCACGCGTTGAAATCTATTAAATTATTATCAAACCAAAACAGCAAAGAGCCTTCGAGACCATACGCATGGAGTTTTGAAGAATCGCATGATCGACATGATCAAAGGCCTTTGAGAAATCTAAGTAGATCATGTCAGTTTGTATGTTGTTGTCTAAATTTTCCCCAATATCATGCAAGACAGATAATAATTGGGTAATGCATGATCGATTCTTTACAAAGCCATGTTGACTTCTATTTATCAGCGTTGAAAACAACTCGGAATGATGGACGAAGTAAAGAACCATGGTGAAAGAGAAGGATTGAAAGAGACAACCAGAAATTGAGAAGGGATATAGGAGTGTTAGAAAGCAAAAGGAGAGGTGAATTACGATCACAAGGGAAGTACTTAACCTGGAGGGAAAATATAGAATCAAAGTCAAGGGAATTGGGACAGTGATTGAAGAGCTGAAACAAAGAGTATTAGCAAAAGCATCAAATATACGACGCTATGAGGAAAGAATTAAGCAGTACCGCCAAAATCGATTGTTTACGACAGATCAGAAAAAGGTTTACAAGGAAATAAATGGACAAGCTAACACGGAAAAGATTATACCTGATGAAACCGGATGTAGGACATTGATTCTGGAGCGAGATGTGGGACAATCCGGTCAATCATAACAGAGATGCTGAGTGGCTAAAGAAAATGAAAGATGAGAGAGCCAGTAAAAACTAACAGCAAGAAGACGTGAGAATCACTAAAACACAAGTGGAGATACGATGCAGAAAGATCCCTAACTGGAAGGCGCCGGGACCTGATGGCATGTAGGGTTATTGGATCAAAAAGTTAACATCTTGTCATGAACGAATTGCAGAACAATTAGATGATATGGTTTGTGGAAAAGAAGAAATATACCACCGTGGATGACACATGGCAGGACGGTACTTTGCTTGAAAGATCCTGCTAGGGGTCGTTCTGCTGACAATTTTAGACCAATATCGTGCCTAAAAAATTTTTAGAAAATGACTTGTATATGCGTATCTAGAAACGAGAGATTTACTACCGCCTGAGCAAAAAGGGTGTAGAAAAAGATGTAGAGGTACAAAAGACCAACTACTGATAGATTAACTGATATTAAAAGATTGCAAACGACGACAAACCAATCTAGCTATGGCTTGGGTGGACTATCGTAATGCTATGATACCTTAGCTAATTCATACATAACGGAATGTCTTGAGATGTTTGAGATAGCGGAAAATGTTAAAGAATTTCTGTATGGAGAAGTATGGAGAACTGGAAAACAGATTTAATCATGTGGTGAATCACTAGGGAGTGTAAACATAAGGAGAGGCATTTTTCAAGGTGACAGCCTATCCCCATTGCTGTTCGTTTTGTGTATGATACCCCTGTCAAGCATACTCCGAAAAGCAAATGCAGGATATGAGTTCAAGCAAAAGAAATATAAAATAAATCATTTAGTTTTCATGGATGATTTAAAGTTATATGGAAAATAGATTCGTTGGTAAGGACGGTGCATATTTTTAGCACAGATATTAGGATGGTGTTCAGTTGGTATTGAGAAATGCGCAGTGCTAATACTAAAGAGAGGGGAAATAGTCCAGTGTGATGGTCAGGTAATGAAACAAATGAATGAGGATGTGTACAAATATTTAGGAATATTAGAATGCAATCAAGTTATGGAAAAGGAAATGAAGCAAATCTTCAGGAAAGAATACGTAAGGAGATTAAAACTTGTGCTTAAGTCTAAGCTGAACGGGCGGAATAAGATATTAGCAATCAACATATGGGCTGTTTTATTACTCAGGTACAGTGGAGGGATAATACGATGGAATAAAGAAGAGCTATTGATGATGGATAGACGAACAAGGGAATTTATGACAATGAATGGGGCATTACATCCAAAGAGTGACACTAACAGAATTTATATACCAAGGAGCAGAGGAGGTCTGGGACTTATCAGCGTTGAAAGCTGCATTCGGAGAGAAGAAGTATGTGAAACATAGTGTTGATCCACTATTGAAGTATATGAGTGCTGGCAATATAATCGAAACTACAGATTGCATTGAGCCAAAAGAATATATAAAAGAATAGAAGAAGAGGAACACGAGAGAACATGGAGAGAGAAAAAGATGTATGGATAGTTGCTTAGAGATCATGGAGAACAGGTTGAGAAACAATTATCCTGGACATGGATGACCAAATCCGATCTAAATAAAAGCTACCACTGAAGCGTTGATCTTTGCGGCACAGGAATAAACCATGTCAAATTTCATATTGACAAAACAACTGAATCACCGTTGTGCAGAATGTGTGGCCAGAAAGAAGAAACTATTTCACATTTGGTAGTGAGTGTAGTAAGCTGGCGCAAAGAGAATACAAAGGTAGATATGACAATATAGCTCGTAATTGTGTAGAAAATATTATCTGGAACATGTTGATAAATGGTATGAGCACCAACCACAAGTGTGATGGAAAGTGGTATGTATAAGTTATTGTGGGATTTCAATATTCAATGCGACCATGAAATTGAGCACAGAAGACCAGATCTGATTATAGTGGATAAAGAAAAGAAGGAAGCTTGTGTTATTGACATTGCAATACCTGGAGACAATAGGGTAGGAGGGAAGGAAATGGAAAAAATACGAAGTACCAGGATTTAAAAAGGGAAATAGCAAGAATGTGGAAGTTAAAACGAGTGGAAGTTGTCCCAGTAGTTGTGGGTGCCCTGGGGACTATATAAAAAAGATTATAGGAGTTTTAGAAAAGATTGGGACAGCAATACCAGTGGAAATATTACAAAAGACACGCTCCGGAAGGTGTAATGGAAAACGATCGGGTGAAGCTACTATGGGACGTTAAGATACAAACAGATCATCACCTTGAACACAATAGACCCGATATTGTAGTCTTGGAGAAGCAGAGAACATGTAGTGTAATAGTCTAATAGATGTCGCTTGCCCCTTCGATATACGAGTACTCGAAAAGGAACAGGAAAAAATTGAAAAATATCAAGACCTTAAAAGGGAGATTAAGAAGATCTGGAACTGTAGAAGAGTAACGGTCATACCAATTGTCATTGGAGCACTTGGGACTATTAGTAGGAACTTTAAGACATTTGCGAAGAAAATTGGTTTGGATGATAGCACTTCATTACTTCAAAAGGCTTGCTTGTTGGGAACAGCAAGGATTTTAAGAAAGAACCTAGACACCTAAGGTTATAGGCTATAGCTTGATGTTGAGATTACGGGAACCACGAAAGAAACGTGTGAATTGTTACAATAATAATAATAATAATGATAATAATAATAATAATAATAATAATAATAATAATAATAATAATAATGGAAACTTTATTAATTGACTTTTTAGATAATATACAACTGTAAATCTCGCTTATTTAAGGTAACTTACAATCGGCTACTTGAATCAACACTAACAATATATAACTAATAACTATATATAACAACATAAAACAAATATATAGCACAATAATTTTAAAAAGTTAGCAGTTGGGGATTTGTCCATTCCTTGTTTCGGCAACAGAATATGTAATATGTGGTTCTGATTGCGATCGTCGTCATTCTCTCAATACAATCTTTTTGGTGAGTCTTGTCAAGACTAAGATCATTCAGCATTTCTATGAATGTAGAACATTCTGCTGCAAAGACACCAAGAGCTGATCGATAGGTTTACAAATTTAACTGATCTGAATTGTTCACTTTGACTTTGTTCCCTAATCAATTCTGAATATTTGGATTTTTTACGATCGATGTTGTTTTGAAGATTTGACTCAAAACCAACAGTCAGTTCAACAATGTAGAGGCATCCATTTGCAGTTGATAGGAGCAAGTCTGGACGGTATGTGTCACCAGTTATTATGGATGGACTTTTATATAACCAGGAAGATCAACATAAAGACTTGAACCACTTACGGTCTGTAGGGTCGTTGTGAGAAAGTTCAAGATAGAGTCGTGTCTCCAGGTAAATCGTTCTAGGTACGACTGGCAACCTGCCACTACGCGAAGAAGAGTTTCCGGGGCCAGACAAAGAGAGCAATCTGAAGTTGGTGATATACCCCATCTTGCAAGGTTTTGGCGCGTGGGAAGAGAGTTATTCATATATCGTATCGTAAAATTAAAAATATTTTTCGGGAGATTGGACTGAGACGCACACCATATTTTCGTAAGCTGGGGAAAGGAGAACTTAGTAATATTGGAGAAAAAGGATCCCTGACAGGTTAAATGGTTATGAAGTCTATCCTCTTGTCCAGAGCGAAAGTCCTTAAGAACTTGTTTGGTGGAGTTATAGACATCATACTGAATATTTGTGCTGTTACTAGTTGACTTCCAGAGTTCATTGATTGCTTGGTTTGGAGATGTTTTAAGAGCTGTACGGAGAACTGTTTGGCATTGTGTGAATTTGACAGATGGAGGACAAATATTAAGACCAAATTTGTTTCTGGTTAGGTAGACAGTACTAAGTGTTCCTGATATAGGTATTTCAAGCCATTTACGAATATAACTGTTCGCTATAGAATCAATGTTTTCTGAAATCCAAGTTTTTGATAAAGTAGTAACAGTAAAATGCCAGGATATTTTGGATAAAACATAGCGACTGTACAAGAGGATTTTATTTTTTGGATGTAGTGGCTTGGAATCAATATCAGTCATTAGTTCGTCAATGAGGGAGGTAAGTTCAGACTTGTGTTGTTGATCGGACATATTGAAATCAAAGTATCTTCCTAAATATTGAAAATACTCGCCAGTTTTGGTCGCTGGAATTAGTTGATTATTAATGAGGAGTTTCGGGAGATATTGGATGGATTTTGTTACAGCTTTTTTAATGCCAAAAGTACTACACTTATCAACCCGTACAATCATGTTGGACCATTGGCACCAAATAGAAAAGCGGTTCAAAAGATGTTGGTTTTCTGATTCTTGACTACTTATAACAGCAGCGTCATCAGCAAACTGGAACCAGTGGATAGGATTTAAAAACTGAAAGGAGAAACCAATTAACCAAACTGACGATACTTCTCGGCTTTGATATGCTGAATAAAAGTGTTAAAACACATATTAAACAGCAGAGGACTGAGACAATCGCCTTGCAGTACGCCACGGCCAACAGGTACGGAGTACAGAATTCTGGTGTAATTATTGAGGTATAGAAATCCGTGTATAGACTTTTTATAACAAATTTTATATGTTCAGGGATATGGTGGTAATCAAGGACGGATTGAATTAAATTGTGATGAACTTCGCCAAAGGTATTTTTCAGGTCAAGTAGAGTGATGACAAGAGAGCGTTGTTTGATCAGGGCTTTGTTTAATAATATTAGCCATTTGTGCAGTGTGTTCTAGAGTACCAGACATACGGTGGCTCACAAGGGACACCACATAAATAAAAAAGCACACACACATATAAAAAAACACACAAATAAAAACAGAACACACACATATTAAAAAAACACGCACATAAATAAAAAAGAACGCATATAAATAAAAAAAGAACACACATAAATAAAAAAGAACACACCTAAATAAAAATATAACACACATAAATAAAAAAAGGACACACATAAATAAAAAAGAACACACATAAATAAAAAAAGAACACACATAAATAAAAAAAGAACACGCATAAATAAAAATAGAATACACATAAATAAAAAAAGGACACACATAAATAAAAAAGAACACACATAAATAAAAAAAGAACACACATAAATTAAAAAAAGAACACGCATAAATAAAAAAAGAACACACATAAATAAAAAAAGGACACACATAAAAGAAACTGAAACCGTGGCGCGCGCATGACGTCACTAGCGAGCCGTGGTTAGCGGGTTTTGTAAATTGGCTCGCAAACGTAAATAACTCGTTGGATATTTTCGATTCTACTGTTGAATTATTCATCATGTTTTGTTCGAATTGCGCTGCAAAGGTCGTCGAAGGAGCCCTTTTTTGTCACAAGTGCGGTTCTCGAGTAACCGATTGTTCGGGATCGGGGAGTTCTGCTTGCACAAGCAGCAATAGCAACGATACGCGAGCTGTGACTGGAGAGATAGGTAGCACACAGGCCACGTGTAGTTTGTTGGCAGCAGGTTCTGGCCCTCCAATCATGACTTTTCGAGAGTTTAGAGGCGTAAAGGAGAACGAAAGACAAAGTCGTTTCGTAAGTAAATCCTCCAAAAAGCGCAAAACCGAAGAGAAGACGGCTTCAGAGAAGATGGTAAACATCAAAGTCGGTATGATGACTTATCGAGAAGATCATGGAGGATTGAAAGTAGTGAGAGGCGGACATCATACCATCTTGGTTTCTACATCCAGCGATGCAAAGGAAATGCGATTAACAGCTGTCGAAAAACACAGCCGCTTTAATAGAAGTATTTCTAACTGTGCGGAGGCATATTACCTGCTATACCCAGACATGATTCCAGTTGAAAAAATACCTGGCACTGCGGAAGATTTCATTTTAGACCGATACAAACAAGAACTTGGAAAGCCGTTCGAATGAATTACCTTGTTTCTGTGTACAACAAAAGACTATCTCGCCAAAGATGGGTTTGATACAGCTGAGACGGATTCGGATAGTGGCTTGGAGGCAGTGGATGTAAGGGCTAGGATAAATCCATTTACAGTACTGTACAGTATATTTTACTCAAGTATTTTCATATATTGTTGACATATTTTGATAATTTAACAGGGACTTTCTAAGCATGCCAGTACATCTACCCTTGTATTTGAGGACACCTCCAAGAGATTACAGAAGTAAGTTTTGAAACATTGAATCATTTCACGACATATAGAAGGCATTCTAATAGAAAATTTAATAATACTGCAGTGTACATTCCAAACAATACTTACAAGAATGAAAAGAAAAAAGTATATATTGTATATAATAAAGGAAAATAAAAAAAGGTTCGTACCTTCGTAATGTATCAGTCAAATCCAAGCATGCCCATATTAAATATACATTAAACTCCTCCATGATAGAATCACACTCGAACAACAACACGTTTTGTAAGTGTAGCAATGCTATGGGGGGAGTGGCAAATCAATTGCACCTGCCCCCCACTGCCTTTTGATGCTGTCCAAAGGGAACGAGGCTCATATTACCGTATTATCTAATGCCCGACCCCCGAGCAAAGATTTGGGTTCAAATTCCCCACCCCAATTCAACGTATCAAATGCCCGGCGGTGTCCCGGGGGGGATGGGCATGGTTGGATTTGACTGATACATAAATGCGAAAGTTTCAGTAGACAATTACTGTTTTCCCAAATCTAGGGAAATATAATTAACCATAGTAGTAGATAGCAATTATTGATATGCTGTCACATTTTGATAAATCAGCTAACTTTGACCATTATGCCAGTAAATTCAGATTGCAATTCTTAACTAAAAGTCTTTCCTATTAACTTTAGAAATGAACATAGTGGAGCACAGTCAGAGGGGGCAAGCACTAGCACCTGTTACAGGTACTGTAGGTCTATAATTATATCATATGAAAATAGCATTTCAGAACTGAACTACCACAAATTTCCCTTTTCATTTTTTACGTTAAGTTGATTGATCTTGCCAAACTGTTGTGCGTGCATGTGATACGTAAATCAATGTTTAGGTAGATGACATGATGTGCAATCCTGCAATGACCTTAGCATTTTATCTGAATTGTTCCAATTGTAGCTCCTATATTAACATAATTTCGGATTCAGAAGAGGAAGAGGATCAAGAGGTTATGCATGTCAATAATCCTGTCAAAAACGAAAAAGATAGTGGGTAAGGTTTAATAATATTCTCGTTATGCTTTGCTAATGTACAAATAGAGCTTTGGGAGTTTGGGGGTTAGAACATTCAATCATCTATGTTTTATGTCACTTTTGTATAATATTTCTTATTGTATTTTAGCAAGATGCCATTGCATTTTATTGCTACCAAAAAATCTGTAGGCAGGGTTTTTTTGCTTGTTCTGTGGTTGCTGTTGCCACTTGACATGACTCATAACCATAAACACTGCACTTTTCATTTATAGAAATGCGAAAGAGTATTTAAGTTTGCTGGAAATTGTAGCTGAGCATGTGGGAGTTGTGATGCCTGATGATGATGACTCTCCGAAAAATCTTCTGAACGTGAGAAGGAAACACTGTTTTCAAAGATGCAGTCAATAAGCTGTCTAGGCCATCTTTCATCCCTAGCAGAAAATTGTGTGTGAGGTTTGCTGATAACTCTGGTCAGTCTGAAGGTGCAGTGGACCTTGGCGGCCCAACCCGTGAATTCCTTCGCTTGGCCATTGCAGAGATGTTTGAAACATCAGGGATGTTTGGGGGGATGGAAAAAAATAAGAGTTTGATCCCCAACTCTCAAGGTGAGACATACATGTACACAATAAATCTTGCGACAGAACAACTGTTTGGTGGGTATGCACACCGTTTTAAAAAGCCTAAAAATATATAAAAATTTGCAAGAGACGACCACCTTACACTGACATTTTACAATTCTATAGCTAGAGCACTGAGGCATTATTTTCTTTGTGGAAAACTGATTGCTGTGTCACTATGCAATGGAGGTGTTGCTGGGAACTGCCTTTCCAAACCACTATATCAATTTTTGGTTAATGGCGAAGAGAAGGCAATGGTCACCCCAAACATTGAGGACATACCTGACTATGAAAGCCGAATAGCAGTTGTTCAGGTAATAATTACATTACTATGGATGGTGCTTATAGGATATGACATCAGACTATCATTATATTTAACATTTACCACCAAGGCTCCTCTAGTCATTCATGTTGATTCATAATGTAACCTTGCCGTGTGTACAGGGATGATACAGTACATGAACGTAAACTAAATGTTTAGTTCAAACAATTTTAAACTGTGTTCACCTTCAGGATACCTAACTTTAATCTCTCTTAATTAGCTCCAAAATGCAGACAGTGAGGCATTTCCCCATGGATTAGAAAATATGTCTGGATACCTGGAACAATGTGGTTACTCAAAACCACACACATTTCTGAATAGAGAGGACATGGTGAAGGAGTTGTGTCACTTCTTCGTTGTTGACAATGTCCGAAGTGCCATTGAACAGTTCAAAGAAGGTCTTGGCACTTTGGATATCCTTAGTTTGATGAGGAGACATCCTCAGATCATGGAAGAGGCATTTTGTGCAAAAGATAGCAAACTGGAAGCTTCAGATGTTGTGGATCTATTCATGCCAAGACTTGATGAACCTGGTAGTAACAAGTATGATCGCCAGGAACTGATATTAATGCACTGGAGGGATTACCTGCAGGACTGTGAAGGTGTAGATCTGCCATTTTACATAATTATTAGCCCATTCATACCAAAGCTAACTGTTAATAATTTTCTTTTAGACTGCTTAACACTGACCAAATAATTTTAATATTCAAACCAGCAGGTTTGGGTGAATAATAATAATAATAATAATTGATGGCTTATTTGCATATTATCACATTGGTCAATGAATTACAATATGCTTACCATACTAAATGTTTAAAATTTATCAAATTACATTAAAAAGTAGGAAGGACCAAGAATACTAAAACTATGAAACTATAATATACAATTTAGGACCAAAAAGGTATATTAACAATATATTGGACACTCCAAAGGACTAACTTTCGCATAACACATAGCCAAATTATCAGTTCCACATTTAGGAAGTGATAATTTGTTTTTGTGTGAGGGAAGTGATAATTTGTTTTTGGAATGGGTTATTCGATAGTCCAATAACGTTTGTCAACATAACTTTCATCTTAGAACTTATATATAATACTGTTTGTTATTCCAATTTTAGCTGGATGCTGCAATACAACTCTGGGTGAAGTGTTAAGCTTTGTCACTGGGAGTGATGAAATTCCTCCTCTTGTTTTCAGACCACAACCACAAATTAGATTTTGGGAAGATGTTCGACCAAAGGCAAACACCTGTGGAAATACGCTGTATCTTCCATTATTTCCATCAAACATTCATGGCAATATAGCTTATGAAGCCTTCAAGGAGAACATGGACGATGGAATACTAAATTCACCATCGTTTGGACTAGCATAGAAAACAATAATTTGTTAAAGTGCATATAACGTCTGTGGGAATTTAACATATTTGTAATCTATGGATTCTCCTGAGATAAATTGTAATATATCTTGTCAGCCGAAAATTTCATCTTCATAGACTTTTTTGGTACTAAAGTTGACGGAAGTGATGTCATAGCGGGCATCTGTCTATATGAAAACCTCTTTACAGATGCCCGCTATGACGTCATTTCCGTCAACTTTAACAGCAAAAAAGTCTATGAAGATGAAATTTTCGGCTGACAAGATATATTACAATTTTTCTCAGGAGAATCTATATATTGCATATATTTTAAATTCCCACGGCAAGTCAGTTGTAGCCTTTAGGTCAGAGGTATGGTCAATGTTAGTAAGGCGTAGCACTTAGGTCAATGAAAGTGTTTGGAAATTTATCTATTATTTTACAAGTAAATTGAAGTTTATGCCTATTTTAAGTCCAGGAATATACTTAGAGCTGCCGGCTTCCCCATCAGGCTTTATGCATAAATCGTCATTGAAAATCAAAAAATAATGACATATTGCACAATGTTATTAATTTTGTGGTAACGTACAAACATTCCTAAGTGCAAATGTCAACCTTTTGTTAATTGTGTCCACATATTCTAAAAGAAAGTTTTTCATCGCACTCATTGTGATCGCCGGCTTCCCATACTCCAACACAACATGGAAACATTTAACCAGAGCTATTTATAGCAACACAAATATTTCAATATTTTTACTATTTCGTATTTGTTGGAACAATAACGTAAATACATTTAAACAGTATCTCAATGCTTGTTTCGATTAATCGATTGTCAGTACATATAGTGTTAATTGATCGTTGAAAATAAATCGATTAATTGGTGACAGCTCTAAAGATATTTTTAATTTATATATAATAACCTTGTATGGATATAATCATTTTTGTTAAAATTCATTGCTGAAAACGGGTTAACTGTTGAAACATCTGAAATGCGTCAGCAATGTTGCTTGGATACAACCAGCCACTGGCTTCGATAGCGTAATCAAAATACTCCTTGTATATAGTGTCCTCCACATTTTCATCATCGCTTTCTTCCAATTCGCTTATCTTTGTGTCGGAAACCTCAATTAAGCAGTTCACTCCACCATAATACTCTGGCAAAAAATATAACATGTCTGGTATTCCTGCTAAAGTTTCATGTAGTGATTTTCTAATATTGTGACTATTCCAGTGATCTTTCACTTGTTGCATATCTTCTTGTAGCAATTTGTGGTAACAATACCACAGGCATTCCATGTGGTAAATATTTCCCAATTCCAAAATTCCTCTCTGTGTCATGTCTTGAAATAAGTCAATCCACCACCATGCCTCCATTCTCTGATTTGCTGGTGAGGAGCCGTAAACATGTGATTTCTCCCCAGCCCATTCGTCGCCCCCTTCCGCTCAAAGATAACACTGCATGCCAGCCAATATGACATTCTCGGTTCCACAGTCCGTCCTCACACGCACTGGACAGCCACCAACTTCTTTTACATAATTTAAATAAATCTCAGCAATAATCTGTGGATTCTTATTCGATCTGAGAACTTCAAGCCAAAGTATCCGTCTACTATAACCACAAATCGCGCCGTGGATTGAGAAGCCATACGGTTTTAATTTATCATAACCTTTACAAAAATAAAATTGTATTCACAGTTAATGCGAAATGAAAAATGCGAAATAACAAGAACAGTGGGACATAACAGTTTATATTTAAATTTTTATCTGAGAAGGCGGGCCGAGGTATTTAAGTTAGTACATTTAAAAAATAATTACCGTCTAAATGCCAACAGGCATTTGCTCCCTCGCTTTTATAGACTCTTCTATGAAGGCGTCTTGATTTTCGTTCTCGTACACCATCGGGGTCAATCTCCCTCATAATTCTGGCGACAACATGACGACTAATGTGTATACCATGTCTTAACCGCAAGGCGTGCCAAATGCTCCTATATCCGGAAAGCCTTCCTCCTCCTTGCATTTCCTCGACAATAACATTTTTTAAGTGGTCCTGGTCCATCTGAGTGTCCTTCCGTTTCAGCCCTAAAGACTTAAGACGTCTCTTAAGAGTTCTCAGGCACATGTTAATCCCATTTGTAGCCAAGAGGCCAACAATGGCATCGTATGGATATCCACGGTCGAAATACGATTTTATCAAATCATTAGACACTCGCACGGATGAACAGCTTTTGCAATACGTTCCCTGTTCTTCAGTGTTCGGAGCGCCACATCCAGGACAAGACATGGTTGACAGTCTGTACGATTTTGCTTTTCCTGAATCCTGGCTCAGCTTGGAATGTTAGAATGCGCCAGAGTGTTAGAGTTATATTTCCTAATAGAGACCGCTGACCACGGCTCGCTAGTGACGTCATGCGCGCGCACGGTTTCAGTTTCTTTTATGTGTGTTCTTTTTTTATTTATGTGTTCTATTTTTATTTATGTGTGTTCTTTTTTTATTTATGTGTGTTCTTTTTTATTTCTGTGTGTTCTTTTTTTATTTACGTGTGTTCTTTTTTTATTTACGTGTGTTCTTTTTTTATTTACGTGTGTTCTTTTTTATTTATGTGTGTTCTTTTTTTATTTATATGTGTTCTGTTTTTATTTATGTGCGAGTATTTTTTTTATGTGTGTGTTTTTTTTTATTTGTGTGTTTTTTTTTATATTGTGTGTGTGCTTTTTTATTTATGTGGTGTCCCTTGTGAGCCACCGTACAGACAGGTTAGGAGTAAAGCCCTTCTGTATATTATGTTCTATAAAGTTATTAGTGGTGAGGAATGAGTACATTGAGTTTCGTAGACAGGAAGTAAATACTTTTAATGGTATGCTTCCCGGTGTGATGGGTCGGAAATTGGATGGTATATTAGCTTCTTTCTTGTGAATAAGAATTGTGCAAGCTTTTTTCCACTCAGAAGGAATGGTTCCGCACAACCAAACAGCACGTATTAGATCAGTTAAATATGTTCGAAGTAAAGGACAACGTTTAAAACATATGATGGAGAGCTGATCAAGAGGACACGGAGAACCAGAAGCTTTCGTTCTACGGATTATATTTGTGACTTGTTGATATGATGGAGGGTCAAGGTCAAATTGAACTTCAGGATTCGATGAATTGCAGCGAGAGTATTGGTGAAGTAAGAAAGGCATTCTTTCATGTTGAAAGATGGAAGTACAACGTCTTTCGTGTTTGGAACATTTTTAACATAACCCCAGAATTTTTTACCGATGTATTTATCATGGTTGAGCGATTGACCTTTGGCTTTGCCATCTAGACTTGACTGATTGTTGTTATTTTGACGAAGTCTATCGCGCAATGTATGCGATACATATTTGATTTCGTTTGGGTCACCACTGGTAGATTTGAGTGATTTTAGAGCCTTCTTTAAATCCTTGACTGTATACTCCTTATATTTATTTACTAATGAATCGTCGGGCACTGATTCAGCATAACCAAAGTTCTGAGCAAAATATCCGTATATGATGTCATTTAATACCTTGATGTTTGAATTCAAACTTTACGCAGTAATTGGCTCATTTGATAGAAGTGCAAGTTTAAAATATTCATTAGCCGTTGACCATTCATGATTACTTTTAGGTAGTTTAATGCCCTTTTTAAGGCTTGGAATATTTTCTTCGTTAACTGTAGGTGCCGTGTTGACGGTTGATTGATCATTTTCAGTGAGATCTGCGGAGTTATCAGCAGCTTGTTCCTCTATGCAGGCGCAAAGTTCACGGTTTAATCCATGTATAACTCTACAACTGCGTTGATGCATCTTTAGACCACGCGCACCTTTACATTTTTTACCACAGCAACACTTTATTACGTTACAGCTTGAGATAACAACATTGGGAGAATTCATGGCGGGCGCTTCCCTTGCTGTATTATCTTGTTCTGCGTGATGAACTCGTTGTTTACATCGCCATGTATTCATGAATGTCGGCCAAGCGTAACGAAATCTTTTCCACAGAACGAACAAACGACGCATATCAATAACATAAGTATAAAACTTGAGCGAATCATGATTGTAATCTTTAACGATGTTAATCCATAAAATTATTTGTGATTCAAGTAATAAATTTTCGATAAAACTTTAGACACGTACGGAGCACGTCTGCATGAACGGCTTCGCTCGGCTAATAATAATAATAATAATAATAATAAAGAACAAGAAAGTGAACAAGATTGTAATGAAGTGTTTCTTCAAGAGTGAACCATCAAAGAGGGGATACAGGAAAAGGATGATTGGAATTTGGAAATAGATAGGACTGTTCGTAAGTTTCGAGCAGAGGTTAGCCGATCAGGCTAGAGCGATCCGGACAAATGGCTGCATGCTGTCTGAGGTGGAGCTGGAGGAGATAAAGAGAGAGCTAAGTCACGATGTACATCGTGGAGAGACTTCGGATGATGAGGAAAACCTATCAGACCAGAGAGAAGAGGGGCACACAGAAAACGGGAATGATCATCCACATGAATATTCAGAGATAAATGTTGAGGACGTGGTAAACAGGATGGAAAGAGAAGGATGTAATGCAGACCAGATTCAGTTGGCAAAAGAAGTCTTAAATAGTATGAAGAATGAGTCTGATCCTCCTCCAAACATGAGAAACATCGAAAGGCGCAGCTTGAAGGAAAAAGTTAATGAACAAAATCCTCACTTTCATAGAAACCAAAGATATAACCCAAACTAATGAGTTGTTACTTGCGGCGGCACGAGTGGTTGCAAAGAGGCTTGTGGTTAAACAGTGTGAAAGGAGACCTAAGGTGGAACCATGGTGGAAAAGAAGCATTAACATCCAGATCGCGCAGCTAAGGAAAGATGTCAGCAGGTTGGAGAGGATGAGATCTGGTGAGCTACAGTACATAATATAGCTGTATGTGAGGGTATGGAACGAAGGTATCATTTGAGAATGAAAGGAGCGGCAGTTGTTCTAGAAGAGCTGAAGCAGAGGATATTGGCAAAGACTAGTAAGATCAAGCGGTATCAAAGCAGGATAGAACAGTATCGGCAAAATAGAATGTTTCAATCCAACCAAAAACGTCTTTTTGAAATATTGGAGAATGAAGAGAGGGATAATTCTGTTATACCAGATACCGAAGAGAGCATGAGATTTTGGAGTAGTATTGGGGATAACCCCGTGAATCACAACACAGGTGCTGAATGGCTAAGAGATGTAGAGGACGAGCTTGAGGAAGTACAGAAACAGAATGATATTACGATAACAATAGCCCACGTGACAAAACAACTAAAGAAAATGGCTAACTGGAAAGCTCCCGGACCAGATGGACTGCAAGGTTTCTGGCTTAAGAATCTTACGTCATCTAGAGAAAGAATCGCCGCTCAATTACATGACTGTCTTACTATCAACCAAACACCACAATGGTTTAACAAAGGTCGAACAGTGATTATCCTTAAAGATAAGGAGAAGGGGAATGTAGCAACAAATTCTAGACCTATAACTTGCCTGCTCCTAATGTGGAAACTGTTTACAGGGATAATGGGAGATGAACTCTACAAACACCTAGAGGAAGAGAATTTATTGCCAGACGAACAGAAGGGATGTAGAAGGAAATCAAGGGGAACCAAAGATCAACTGTTAATTGACAAGATGGTTATCAGGAATTGTAAAATTGGGATGGCTTGGGTGGATTACAAATAGGCGTATGATATGATCCCGCACTCATGGATCATCAAGTGTTTACGAATGTTTGGAGCTGCGGAAAATATGATCCTGTTGTTGGAAAGAAGTATGAATCGATGGCAAGTGGAATTAACTGTAAGAGGGCGCACCCTTGGGTCAATAAATGTAAGGAGAGTCATTTTCCAAGGAGATTGTCTGTCTCCACTGTTATTTGTGTTAGCTCTTATCCCTCTGTCGATGGTACTAAGGAAGGTTAAAGTTGGTTATGACTTGGCAAGTAGAAAGGGATTTTTAAATCATCTTTTATTTATGGTGATTTAAAACTTTACGGAAAGAACGAGAAACAAGTAGATACCCTTATAAACACCGTTCGCGTTTTCAGCAGTGCCATTGGAATGGAGTTTGGAATTAGCAAATGTGCAGTCCTGATTATGAAAAGGGGAAAGGTGTCCAAGTGTGAAGGGATTACGATGCCAGACACCCATATCTTGGAATTTTAGAGGCAGATGATTTAAAACACGGTGACATGAAAGAGGCAATATCCAAAGAGTACTTGAGAAGGATACGAAAGTTACTTAAGTCAAAATTAAATGGTGAAAACGTGGTGAGTGCAATCAATTCAAGAGCAGTCTCAATAATACGTTATGCATGTGCAGGGGTTACAAGTGGACCAAAGAAGAACTCAGGAAGCTGGATAGGAAAACGAGAAAGCCGCTAACCATTAACAGAGCACTTCACCCGCAGGCCGATGTCGATAGGCTCTATGTGAGAAGATCAGAGGGTGGGCGAGGTTTGATAAGTGTAGAGGACTGTGTGAATATTGAAGTAGGCAGTTTATCCAAGTATGTCGTGGCGAGTATAGTGAAAGGTTGCTTCAAGCTGTAAATGATGAAAAGATCTTGGGGTGACAAAGCAAAGTATAACAGCAGAAAGATTGACTAGATACAGAAATAAGGCATTACATGGACAGTTTCTGAAGGGAACGGAAGATGTGAGAGACTCGGACTCATGGAAATGGTTGAAAAGAGGTACCATGAAGAAAGAAACGGAAGGATTTCTGACTGCTGCGCAAGACCAGGCATTACGAACTAACAGTATCAAGAATCGGGGGGTTAGAAAACTAATTTAGAAAACTAATTAGGCGGGGGGTTAGGGTTAGAAAACTAATTTAGAAAACTAATTAGGCGGGGGGTTAGGGTTAGAAAACTAATTGGGCGATGGGTTAGTTTTCTAATTTAGAAAACTAATTAGGCAGGGGGTTGGGGTTAGATCTAATCTAATTTAGAAAACTAATTAGGCGGGGGGTTAGGGTTAGAAAACTAATTAGGCGGGGGTTAGGGTTAGAAAACTAATTGGGCGATGGGTTAGAAAACTAATTAGGCGGGGGTTAGGTTTAGAAAACTAATTAGGCGGGGGTTAAGGGTTAGAAAACTAATTTAGAAAACTAATTAGGCGGGGGGTTAGGGTTAGAAAACTAATTTAGAAAACTAATTAGGCGGGGGGTTAGAAAACTAATTTAGAAAACTAATTAGGCGGGGGGTTAGGGTTAGAAAACTAATTGGGCGATGGGTTAGAAAACTAATTTAGAAAACTAATTAGGCGGGGGTTAGGGTTAGAAAATTAATTGGGCGGGGGGTTAGGGTTAGGATCTTTGTTGTTTTGGGGATAGGGTACAATGGTATGCCGGACTGCCGGACTGGATTCCTCTCTTTAGATCAGTGCTTTAGCCACATGGGTCCGCCATGTTTTGTTGTCAAAACCAGTGAACCGCTAACTCCCAGTCATAAGTCGTGTAAAAAGTGAGGTTTTATTGCATGTAATGCACATTTTTCTTTTAATATATATTGTTTTTTAAAATATATATTTGTTTTAATATATATTGTAGCTTTGGGAGTTGATTATTTCTCAAGAAAGGTTCGTCGAAGACAGCCGAAAGTTGGTGTTTTTGTTTACAAGATGGTATCCGTATAACGAAAATTGTATTTTTGGGCATTGTTCGATTATCCGCTTTTAAAGAGAACTAAGTTAGCTACCGGGATATACGTATGTTGTTAAAGTGCATATACGCCACGAAAAATGACCTAATAAAGTATTTTACAGTTTTTGATTTGGTCCTTTCGTTTCCGAGATATTGCCCGTTGTTTGCATAAAAAAGCCGCGCGTCCTGGTGGGAACGTTTTGGACAACAACAAGCTCAAAAGATCATATATCAAGTGAAATCGCCGCGATATCACGCTCAAATTCAGACTCAAATGAGTATGAAAGCCCATTGTCTAGTTCAGATAATATAATCGAGGAAGAAACTGAACTATCGGCGAAATATGAGGACGAGTCTGATAACTGAACCTATTTACTTCCGGTTATGTAACCCAAACTGGATTTTGGCGCGAAAAGATCGTTGTCGGGTCCTTGTTGACAACAAGATTTTGCTTGAATCTCGTAGTAGGAAAACGAGCTGGAAAACTTTCAAATTCGAGGTAAGAAACTTTGGAATAGATTGTTTATTAGTGGAAACAAACCATATAACCAATTTTGTAGCCCAGCGTTGTATTGTTCTATGTATTTTCCTCATTTGTTTTATGTTTATCGATAGATGAATTGTGCGAAAACAAGGGAGCTTTTTCAATGGAAGCCAGAACATGACAAAGTTTTTCTACGTGAAGTCATTACCGAAGAACCGTATAACACGAGGTCTGGAAGTAAGGAAAGGGGAGCTGTTTGGACACCTATATCCGACCACCTTAACAGTTTGACAAGTTACAATTTTCGAGTCACACAAAGGTCTGTCCGAGAGCGGTTTGATAAACTTATGAAGGAGTTCCATATGGAGGAGAAGGATGAAAGTACAGCCTCAGGAATTGATGTTGAATTCGACGAAATAACTCAGGCGCTAACCGATATTAAAGAGCGTATTGAAGAAGCGGAAGAGAAGTTTGGTCTAGAAAAAGAAAAGCAACAGAAGGAGAAGTCAGCAGCCGAAGAAATGCGAGTACGAGCGACGGAAAGACTGAAGGAAACAAAGAAGAGATCTAGTATTGTTGGCAACGACGAGTCATCACCGTCTAAGCGAAGATTAAGTGGCATAGATATGACCACGTTAATGAACAACTCGTTGGAATTAAAGAAAAAAGAGCATGAAGCCTTAGTCGAAATAAAAAAGCGAGAGCTAGAATTGCAATCACAGAACCAGCAACAGTTTATCGACGTTCAACGACAGATTCTGCAGCAACAACAGCAAAGCCAGCAGCAACAGCAAGCAATAAACTTGGCCATGCTTCAAGCTGTTGGTGAACTGGTGAAAAGCTTTTCACAGAAGTAATGGGACTGTTTATAGTTTTGGTGCATGCATGTATACTATATTATTGCCAGGGCTTTATACGATTCTTGCTGCTCATGAACATAAGTATAATAACTTTTGTTTAGTTCAGTATTAGGACTCAAATAGTTAGCCGTTAAAAAATTGAGTAGCACTTTTTGTTTGCTTACATGTCTTTAAGTTGGGTTTATTTGCATTTAAAACTGTTTTATTTTTGTGCAACTTTTAATATTAAAGAAATCATAAAAGAAAATAAAGAATACAAAAACGTAGGCTTGTACTGTTTTATGAGTACAGCTTTCATCAGTTTTATAATCGAAATTTGTATAAGTATAATCGCTCAGTTAACTAAACTTGAAAATAATATTGCAATGTTGGTGGTGAGACGTTGAAGTAGGAACTTGTATTCGACCCATAAAGACATACGTGTGCGTTTCGCAACAATGCACACACAATGTACATTTGTCCCACAGGACTCAGGCCTATTTTGAGGTTCCTCTTGAAATCCAGAAAACTAAAATAATTTGTTATGTCGCCAAATACCCATTCAACAGCTATTCTGACCGAACTCATGGAGGAATTAAAGTCCATCTGCTCATCTGTAAGCTGTGCATGTTTGTACGGCGTCTGCAGATGGATTCGAAGTGGATAGGCTGGATCACCATAAATGCACAGAGGCTCTCCATTAGGGCTAAAAGAATACATCTGCAGATCGTCTAGGAGGTTTGACATCCTCAATATTCCTGAATCGTGCCTTTTCCCTTCTATCGAATAAAAATATAGGTGTAAAAAATAAAGACTGATATTAGTGTCAACTCTATACAAAAGATAAACAAGAAAAGTTTGGATTTTCCCTTACCTACCGGACCATACAAATTTGCAATTAAACCGTTAGGCGCAACCACTGACTGGAACTTAATAGCGTGTATTCGCTTGTGGCCATTATACATAACACGTTGGTGTTGCTCTGGGCGACTGATAGCTCTGACAGTTCCGTCAACAAATCCCCAGCAATTTGCCAACGCTGCTCCTCGGTTATGGACGGCATCTGCGTATTGTTGAAGCTTAGTTGGAGCAAGCCAGGGCTGGTTTAAGGACCGTAAAAGATAACCATTGGTGTTGTAGATGAATCCAGTAACCTCTGTGCATATTTCACTTAACTCGGAGACAGATCTGCCAAATCGTGGTACCATATCACTTAATCGGCACGGATAAGCATACCTTTTGAGAACAACGCATAACCCCTCAACACCTGAAGCTACAGTTCCATTTGAGCATGTGAAGGTGTCGGGTATACGAAGTGCATTCATTAAGGTCGGAATATCGGCCAGACTAAATCTAAGCTCTGATTTACATTCATCTTCTGTCAAGTTTTCCAAGCTAAACCTTTGATAATTCCAGTATGGGAAAACTAAGCTTTTTCTGACAGTATAATGATGTATTAAACAATAATCAATTTCATCGATAATATCGTTAAAATACGCAAATTCTGCTAGTTTACGAGCTTTTTCTTGCCACCACATCTTTTTGCCATGAAAAAGTTGTTCGTACTATTGCAGGTGGTGTGTGCTCCGGGACCCAGGCCTCCGATTTCAGTGTTTATATCGCGCGGTCAAGGCAATTGCGATCAACCTGCCGAAAAACGATCCTGGTGGAAAGATATCAAATTTTCGATGTTTAAACTAACTTCATTAGCGGCTAAATTCAACTGATGTTTACCTCGTATACTCGTACTGACTTTGTTATAAGTATTTCGTTAACAAACAACGACAACGAGAGTTAATTCCCAAAGATTCACACATGCTACCGTGTGGAATATGGTGGAAGGCATCGCTCGGAGGTAAATTTGTTGTGCTCTTTTTATGTGTAGTAATATTAAACGGATTAGTCATGTTTGTCTGTTTTAAAGACGATAAGTTTATTTGTATAAATATTTAAAGGCACTCCATTGCACTCCACTAATTCTATTTGAAAAACTGATCTGAATATGTGTTATTTTTCAGAAATTGCACAATTAGTTGATATTGGTTCATCATAGCATGTCCAGCGATGTCCCAATGAAACAATAATTATAGATAATTTTAAAAGCGTGTTAGCCCGCGAATTGCCTCTTCACATTTTGATGTATTTCATAAATAATACATAGTACTTCATGTTTTGGATTTTAGGTGGCCCTCACAGTGGAATAATAAACTGAATGTATAGACACTGGTGCCAGTATGGAGGATGAAACTGACTCTATTGTTAAGAGGGCTCATATAGCAAAAGGAGACACTCCAGGGAAATCAAACCCTAAATACGGTCGATTTACTGAAGATGAATCTGGGAATAAACCTCTGCCTCAGAGAAGAAGGTCTTTATTCAAGAATGAAGATGTATTGCCAACAGAGACACTCATGGTAGCTCATTCTGTCAAAGCAGCAAACTGGAAAAATGAAAGAATTGGAAGCAATTGTACAATATATCGCTTTATACAAACCAAGTTTTGACGATGACCATTGGCCAGCAATTAGAGATGGTGCATTCTGGGAACAATGTGCAAAAGCTGTACATCAGTACTCTGGCCAACCATTGCGGACAGGTACCTTGTATATTGTTTATAGAGTAGATTGGAACCTTGTTAGTATGGTCACCAACAGGCCAAAAAAATTTGGCTGTATTAACACGGTGACTATATTAACAATGTAAATTTATTGGGAGAGGTACTGCATATGCTGAAGTTGCGAATTGTGTAAGAACACTCAGACTAAATACTGCAAATAATTAGATTTTAATCTTGTGCATTTGTGAGTGATTCATTGAACGAATATACTGATATTCTTTTTGTAAAATCTTTAAGATGTCAGCATCACAAAATCCATCATAGATCAATTAAACTAGATACACAACTGAGAGGTATATTCATTAAACTAATATCCTGCTTACAAACAAATGCATGAACAAAAAATCTACAAACACAATCTTCAGTAATCTCATTGTGAAGGTGGACATGTATACAAGGTTGGAATACATCAAGAGATATTTTTGGCCATAATTTTCTAAATATTATTAATATCTTTTAAGGGGCAGCTATCCGAACAAAAACACTCAAGTACTTGGCAAAATAATTTTCGACTGTAACTGATGCAGAGAACTTTTATGACATTGATTATTTTCATTCAAAGTCACTTTTAACAGAATGTTCAACCCAAAATGATGGTTGGGAAAATGTAAATAAATCACAAGGAGATATCATTCAAGAACTTATCTCGGCCTTCAAATGCAAACTCACAAAGAGAATGCAAGAGCAGATGATAAATCAGCTTGTACAAATATGGATTGCTCAGCATTATGGAACTGACTTTTACAATTACATGAGCAAAGATTTCTTACCTTTGGCTGTTAAAGGGATGAATGTGTTGAAAGAAAACAATAAGAAAAACTTGTTTCTTGCTATGAGTAAATGCTTTGGTGAGGAAATTAATGGCAAATCCAGGATGAATGTTAACCAAATGCCATTTGGGCTTATATCATATAATCTACAGTTTTTCGCTTCTGATCATACAGCAAATATTAAAATGGAGAATGATTACTTGGAGTGGCAAACCACCATGTACGCTCAGTTTGGCCACAAGTGGGCTTGCCTGCACCGAGGTCCAGCATGGCAGTACGATCAAGATGATAGTGGCAGTGACTGTGAGCCAGCAACCGATGGTAATGATAATGTACCTGCTGACAATTTGAATTCTTCATTCGAGACAGGTTTTATATCAGAATATCAAAGTTCTGGGAATGTTGACTTGATTCAACTAGCTCTGGAAGACTGCGAAATAGACCTTCAAGCAGAAGACAGCGAAGCTGATACAGTTTGTGATCCTGACATTTGTGCACTAACAGAGGGCGTTAGTAAGGTAGCAATAACAACAGATGTTGCCCGAACTGATATGTCATTGTTGTGGAGTAGCAATGTTGCTGAACGAAATGAGGAGCTGGCATATGCAGTAGACAAGCCTGAAGAAGTGGAAAAGTATTTTAAAGTCCGACCAACACGACATAGAAGAAAATTAAACAAGCACATTTATTGCCCCTACAAGGTAATAATGATAGCTTTCCAATTACGTATAAGCACATAACTTGCACCCAGTTTCCAAATGTGGTTGACAATTTGTCGTAAAGATAGTTGTGATTATTCTCATCAACCAAAATGCTTTTTTTGAAGTTAGGTTTAGTGGATCAAGGGCTGGTTGTTCAAAAGGTGGATAGCGCCATCCACTGGATAGTGATTTTTTGAAACCTTCATAAAACTTCCCACTAATCATTATAACATACAAGTAGGTTTGATATTTATAGATTGAAGACTGTCAACTTTGTTTTGTTGGGAAAACAAAATTTCTCTGTTTTTTGCCTAGTTTTATGGTTTCAAAAAACCACTATCCAGTGGATTGCACTATCCAACATTCGAACAACTGACCCCTATAATATATGAAAATATAATCTGGCTGTTAAAGAGATTGTGACCATATCTTTATGACAATGACAACCATAATGGAAACGGGGGTAAAATGATTATGATTAATTTGTTTAATAGGCTAAGATCAACATTGCTGGTGCTGGTGTCAGACATCTGAAGAGAATGGTTCAGAAAAAAGGATTCTCAAGAAGCACCATCATTCAAAAAAAGCTTTTGAAAGAAGCCCACGAGAGGAGTCCCAAAGGCCGTTGGTGGATCAAGGCTGATGCATGTGATTTGAGAAAAGGATTATGCGAATCGTTGCGTGGTGAATGGTCTGGAGATAAAGATACAGGGGATGGTGAAGTAAAAAAGATACATGATGAATATAGGACTAAGGAAAAGAGGGTCAAGAATTTGCAAGTTGGAAGTGACAACTTCCTCAAAACTTTGCTTAACGTCAAGAAGGACCTTGAATGCGATATTTCATTCCTGCAAAAGGGCTTAAAGAATGCAACTGAGATCTACAACAAGAAGGTTGATAGCAGAAACGTTTCTCAGGACAATCTTGTGGCCCTTGCTTGGGATGTCACCGGTTACTCAGAGCTGGTAAAGATTAATGGCGAGTTGATTTCAAAGATCTGCTTGTTGCAAGAAGACCAAAACCTTACGACTGTCGTCAGTTGGAATAATTTGCGTGACAAGCTATGCAACTACCTGAAGCAGCTGTACTTCCGAAAGCGTGAACCTGCTAGTCACTTAATGGTGTTTATGATAGCTGATGAACACAGGGAATTTAAACCATATGCCATTCCAGTTCGGGTCTTACCAGTTACCACGGTTACGGATAACGATATGCGACATTTGAGAGATCAATTGGTCGATGCAATGGAAGAGTTGGGGATGATAGTTGTCGGTAAGTTTATATATTTATATAATATAATTATATACACTTTGATTGCGCTAAGCTGCAGTGTCTGCGATCATTGCTTGCATGCTAGCTCGCTCCGCATTTATTGTCGTTCATTTTGATCATAGGGTTTGTTACTGATGGGGAATGGAACTCGTTAAGAACTCGTGGGGGACACAGGGCTGTGTCCATTATCCAGATAGCCATGGATGCAAGGAAACTTGCGCAATCAACCAAAGTTGTTGATCTTGACAAGTTTTTCAAACCAACAGAGTCAAACGGTGTGTTATTTTTTTATTTCATTAATTCATGTGTAATAGCAGACTTTGGTTATTACTGTTCACAGTATCACATACTCAATGAGGTTAAGCTGGAAAGAACATGATATTAAATTTAATAAATTTGCCAAGTTTGGTTGCAAAATGTTGTAAAATGAGTAAATTAAAACTGTGCGATGTTCGCAAGTTTTGAATAAATTTGTATTACATGAGGGAAATTAATAACCATTTTTGAGCCGAAAATGGTTATATGTTATTTCCTGCGCGTAATAATAATTTTAAGATGCTCTTTCCATTTATTGAAAAGGAGTTTTGTTCTTCGATTCTAACCTGTATTAAAATTTAGTCGATCTATGGCTGGAATGATCTATTTACTTGCGAAATTGTGATTTGTGAAGTGATTATCAGTATGATACAGTGTTATCAATAATCATTATGATTTTATCAAACTAAAACATCATTTTTTGTGTTTGTTGTGTTTTGTAGGAAAACCAGAAATAGCACATGATGCCATACCCCCCCAATCAGATATTGCATGGCTTTATGATTTCATGGAAAATGGAGACCCCAACCGGAAAATTCCATTTAATGAAGCGATTCATGTTATGAGAAGACGAATGTATCCCAAGAATTATGACCCGTGTCCATGGACACCAGGCAAGAACATGATTGTATTATACAGTATTTATGCATTATGTGTGTGTTAAATTTAATTCTAAAATGGATAATGTATACATTTATTTAGGGAAAAGTGAAACGTATGCTGATTGTCTGAGATCGTTGTTTGCCAGTTATGTTTTCAAACAATCTGTGCAGTCATTGAAAGCAGAAGGAGTTGACTTTGAAAGTCACCTTTATCAACCCGAGATCAGCAGCGTCACGGGCGAGGCAATGCTTAATAGAGAGGATCATGGTCATGTTTTTAAAAGATTCACGCAATGTCTTAGAAGTGGTTCGATTCCAGGAATAAATATGAAAGCTTTTGCTGATGCTTTAAATGACCCAAAATCAGGTCTGACGTACGAAGCACTGACCGGAAAGAACAAACAGAGCATTCCTGACTGCGAACGTATGTTTTCTATTGGCGTCCTGAAATACATGGAAAGGCATGGCCACGTTGCAGAAGCGCAGTTGGTGCAAATGGTACTTGACTGGCACAAAGCATTTGATGGACGTGGAATTACAATGCAGCAGAGAGTTTTGAACTGCAAGAGAGTTTTATCGTGGCTATTAGAAGATTGGATGCCTTGGCATTCCAACAATCCTGACTTCTCCACACTCGATATTAACAGGTAAATACAGAATAAAACATGAATTAATGACTGAATTGACTTTAGGGGCGGACCATTAGAAATCCCGGGAGGGGGGTATAAAATTTTTGAGGCACGATTTTTTTTTTCAGTCTCATGTCTCTGCAGGATTTTTTTTTATGCATTTAACCTCTGCAAGAATTTTTTATCAAGACCATTTGCACTTTGCAGTTTGCTTGCACGATTTTTTTTTCTCTTACGTAATGGCTGCGCGAATTTTTTTTCCAGGCATTTTTCTTTGCACAAATTTTTTTTGGGGAATTTTCACCCCCCCCCCCTCCCGGGATTTCTAATGGTCCGCCCCTTAGTGATATTTACAGGTCTTTTAACCCATTGCCACCAGGAGGTTTCCCCTTTACGAGTAAAATCGTCTGACTGACTATGGCGTTAGACAGAATAAAATCTGTTATGTGGCCGGTTCAGCCACCAATGGGTTAACACTATTCTATATGTCATGCAGATGCAACAATAGACATTTCCCGAATTTGCTGGCTGGCAATGAAAACTTACTATTTTACAATTGATATCATTGCCCGCCTCGATTTCATATTATTGTCTCGTGTGCATTCAAGCAAATTCGGGAAGTCTCTATTGTACATGCAAATTTTCGTTAATTTTTTATGCAATAATATGAGGATATTTTGATACAAAATTTTTGTTTATCCTTTTTAGACCCATTAAAGGTATCAGGGGGTTAACAAGGGAGGTAGTTGTTGCATTAGTTGCAAATCTTGAAGGCTTTATTCTACGCGCATTGGATTACACAACGAGAGGGATAAAGCACGCTAACCCAAGAAGTGGAACATCGGATGACGTAGAGGGCCTGTTTTCAACTATCCGAGAGATGATTGGACAGGAGTTTGGCATGAAGTTCGAAAAGAAAATGAATCCTGAGCTTCCATTTTATTACTGGACCGGTTGTCATCTTCGTTATAGGGACATTCCATTGCCAGATTTTGACCAACCAGGATCCTGTGATGTTGAACGTTTAGATTATGTTAGGATATCCAGAAGAGCTGATCCAGGAGTATTTGCTTCTAATCGAGCATCCATGCCTCAGCACAAGTCATTAACAGTACGAGCAAAATTCCACAAAGCTCCAGAAATACTGCCTCCCACACAGTTTGAATAAGGAATAAATAGGTTTGTCACTTGATATTCAATTTATTATCTAACCCTTTTACTAGCTCGGACAGCATCAGGGCTCCACTCTCCTTGTTTTTTAATGTCGATTGTTAGGTAATAACCAACCATTAGGAAATCCACTCTGAAGCTAATCCTTTTGGCCGTTGCAAATAAATTATCTGTATTTAGGTAAGGATGAATATGTCGTGTAAGCTCTTTTGCAATAAATCCTACCCTGTGAAACCCAGTGCAATTATACTTCAAAGAAACTGCAATGGCCTTTGGATCAAACTTGTTATTCTTTTCAGGGCACAGTAACACATCCAGACTGGTCTCTCCTGAATTCCATAGATTATATGCAGCCTCTAAATGTTTTTGGTAATTCAGGTTGTGCGCTGAGCCCAAAACCTTGAATGGCAAGGTGTATTTCACAGGCGGTTCATGATCATTTGATGGATTATTGTTTACATTCCTGGTTTCATCTGTTCCTCCTTCAATGCTGACTCGTTGTCCATCAATAACATTGTCTGGTTGTCCATCAATGACATTGTCTGGTTGTCCATCAATGACATTGTCTGGTTGTCCATCAATGACATTGTCTGGTTGTCCATCAGTGACATTGTCTGGTTGTCCATCAATGACATTGTCTGGTTGTCCATCAATGATATTGTCTGGTTTTCCATCAGAACTGTTAGCTTCGTTGTCAGAGTGTGTGTCAACGCTAACTAAATGTAAGAATAGTATTCAAAATTTCAACTAGCAGTTAACTGTTGCATGGTCAGGAGTGACTAATAGCAACACTAAATAGCTTAATCAGTTTTGTTTGTTTCTCTTATAGTCAGTGGCATAGCCAGTCCAATATCCCTGGGGTGGCAAAGCAAATTTCAAATCATTACGTAAACATTATTCATTTCTTCATAAATTGATTGCTTTCATAGTCCAATGAACACGACAAAATTTGCATTGCCACCCCAGGGATATTGGGCTGGCTACGCCACTGCTTGTATTTCAGTATAGTAAGGGTTATGTATTATTGATCCAAGGAAATACCCTAGCTGCACCTTTTTAAGGCGTTAAAAGAAAATGCACTGTATATAATTCATATAGAACTTACATTGTTCATTTATGACTTCAGCTGTTTCAGACTCTATGTGTTCATTCTTCAAAAATCCATGCAACATTGGCCCCTGCAAATATTACAATAACAAAGTTAAAAAATTACCCGACCAACCTAAATAATGAAGTCTTCACATGCTTGAATAATGTTGCAGGGATATAATTATAATAATACCTCAATTGGAAGTGGAATACTTTCCAGAACTTCAAATGTTTTTGGAAAAACATTTCCAATTGCAATGTGACATGCTGTGACATCTGACAGGGATCTTGTATGTAAAGTTAACGAAAATACTAAAAAAAATCCATATCTTAATAGTTAATTTTCCTAAGGTGGCAATTGAATGAAACTTTATTTTACACAATTTTTAATAAAGTCAAACCGGGAGCAGTAAGCGAAAATGCAACTGTAAGCCCTCCGGCAGGACTCGAACCTGCGGCCCCACAATTCCGGTGTGGCACTCTATGGAAAATTCACTATTAGTTACACGAACGAAGTCCCAACGTTTATCACATATCATCTTAAACTATATAACGTGTGCATCTTAGAAAAATATGGAAATTAATTATCCCCACGCTAAGTAAAGCAACTAAGCACATCATTCTGTTATCTCTTATGAAAAACTTGGTGAACAACTTCATTTGCAATAGTCTAACTATGTATCAGTTATGTAATTGCACTAGGTCAATATAAGAATATTATTTCCTTTTACACATGAAGATCTAGGTACATGTAATACTATATCCAGAGGTAACCACACATGTCCAGATAAGTTAAACCTTATGTTTTACTGGTAATTTTAGGTGGAAATAAAATACAGTTGCATGGTGGGTGCAAAAATACCCTGCTGTGTCATCAGATAGTACCAAAGGATACTTTCCATATTCATGACAACACGTATGATTGGATTCATGTTTATTCAGCCTTGAGACTTCAAGTGAACAAACATCAAACACAATAGCATGTGCAAAACAATCTCTAGCAACCAGAAATTTCTTTTTATAGGCATAAATTTCAACCTTTTCTGCAAACATTTGTTCCACATAATTAATACAATCTTCTTCTTTTTTAGCTGCAGCATTTAAAATAGCATGGGCTTTATTAATACCCACACCAGGTAGCTTGCAATAGTCACAACCAGCCAGGATGCATAAATCTGTGAATTCTTCTTTCGAAATCCTTAGAGATTCCAGAATTCTTGAAAGATGCACACTTTGACATGTCCCTGATAACCTTAATTTAAATAATGTGTGTGGGCAACCATAAGCGAGTAAGTCCGAATCTTCCGTTATGACAAAATCAGCCAAACCAGAAGCGACCATGAATGCCAATTGTGGGTCTGCCTCATATGGAGCAACACAATACCAGACATTTTCTTCTCTGCATCTCTGCACAAGAAAATAATACTTTGTAAGGTAATTAGTATAATGTCATAACATATAATATTGAGTTAATTATTAAATATTATATTTACACAATACAGCAGACACACAACTACTGAAAACAAACAAAAATTCCACCTATATATAATGTATTAACTATTTTTGACCTATTTCCATTGTTAGCTCATATTCTTACTCATCAAGGAAAAGGTCTTGTATAGTGTATAGTGTATAAATTACTAATAGTCTTGAACCAGGAACATGCATGCTCGTAATGTAAATAACAAGTAATTGGGCATATCATTTATACATACCATTATCAATCTTTTATGTAATTCCTTGTCATAGACAGCTGTAGAAGATCTGAGTGTCTTTGCATTGTCCATTCTTCCTTCTTTCACCAAAAGTGCAACCTTTTCTATCCTCTTTTGTCTTTCCCTACAAACGATTTATAATATATGTATTAATTAATAGACCCCTTGCTTTTGCCCTTGGCAGGCAAACATGCAAATTATGTTAATACAATAGATTTTTGCCATATATTGTTGTCCCACAATGCATATAACAATATGAAGAGAACCCCCTGGAGTCGAGTTAATTTTTAACCCTTTCACTTCTAATTTCCTGGGGCTCTCCCCTTGATGAGTAAATTCGTCTGGCATTTGACAGAGTAATATATATAAACACAACAAATGTTGTGTTCATAAGTGAAAGGGTTATACCTTTTGCCAGGCATGTAATTCCCCCACCTGCACCCAACATTTGTATTCGGATTGCTCAGCATGCACTTGTCTAACATACACCAAGTGCTAAGTTACTTCACTCTTCAGATGATTTTACTCATCATAACTAGGCTACATTTAATACTATACATGAAATAGTGTTTATAAATAGATGTGAATATATATATACATAAATCTCATTCCAGTCATGGACTCATGGAATAATTTTCTGCTGATTAATAATGTAATAAATACAGTACATGTAAATAATCTCAAATGGTATATACTGCCACTTTCAAATTGTTAACGACAACATTTTATATTTATACATCGATTATATACTGTACCCATATAAATAAATTATTTACAAAAGATAATAAGGTCAGGAAGCAAGAACATCTTTTGTGCTTTATATTATTTAATATTTTAACACTTGTGCTTTATATTTAAAATATTAAATCGATAATACTGTATTACTGTAAATAGATTTTTACCTCTCTCGTTTATCAGTTTCTTCGAACTTTGCTTCGAAGTTTTGCCCATATCAAACACTAGAATAGGAGTGACTCCATTACGTTCAAGGAGACGGACATATCTCCACACATGCTTCGTGTAACTATATGCAAATAAGCAACGCAAATATGCAAATAAATTTAAATACCTCAGCAAGTCAGCATGCAACAACGAAACATGCAAAACATTATTTACCTGTCATAGTCACCAAAAGCCGTGATTGACAATGCCTTGTGTATCCAGCCACTAACATCAACGGCGGCTGTTTTTCCCGAAAAATTTGATAGCAGTTCTTCTACTGTCACTTGCTTTACCGGTGGAAATTGTAGTAAACCAGAAATTCCCATTTTAAATAGAATCAGACAGGGAGGAGATGTTCACGCATCAACAAGCAAAGATCAAATGCGAGAAAAGTCGCGCATCTTCCCTTGGGACCTGGGTCCCGGAGCGCACACCACCTGGTACTATTGCAAAATTTCTGAACGTTTTAAGTTTTGGCGGGAACGAGTACGAACGAGAACCAGTAGGCCCAGTCCTCCATCGGTCCAGTTGTACTCGTACTCGTTCTCGTACTCGCATCTGAAGCTCCCTAATACTCAACCAGAAACTCAATATAGACGGTTTGCCGTTTGCAGGTAGATATGGTGTTCCATCTCCGCCAAAAATGTGTATTGCGTGTCAACATTCAAGTTTGGCTTTCAACATTCATATTCGTCAATCGACCATGAACATTAGGTAGTGCTTTATGAATTATGTAGCACTACGTCGAACCGCACAGGGATGAACAATCGACTTTACAATGCGATATCGAAGTTTGCGATTCAACATTCAACTTTGCAAAGCATTAACGAAGTTTGTGATTCAACAATCAAGTTTACTTATCAAACATTTGACATTGGATTCCGATAGCAAAGTTCGCAATTCAACAGTCAACTTTGCAATGCGATATCAAAGTTTGAAATTCAACATTTAACATTGAAATACAATATCGAAGTTCGCGATTCAATATTCGACTTTGCAATGCGATATCGAAGTTTGCGATTTAACTTTCAACTTTGCGGACAAACTCCGCCAAAAAACAAATTCCGCCAAAAAACAAATTCCGCCAAAAATCATCACGTGATCCAACAACTTATCCCTACTTATCCTATTTATCTCACGCTGATAATAACTGCTTATTGACCGAGCGTGAGGTGTACAGTGGGTCAGCACTAGAGGCAATCCACCGAGGGTCTTTCACCGAGTGGGGACTAGGACTAGTTACTATATTACCAACTGTTTTTGACTGTTTTTAACTGTTTTTAGGAGTACATGATTAAAGATTAAAGACCAATAATCGGCAATTGTCAAATGCTTTTAGATTACCAATAATGGGTAATTCCACAACAGTAAATTGTAGGATTCTAGAACTCAACCCCCCCCCTGCCCAATCCCCACCTTCAACTTCATTGTAACCCTAACTCCCAACCTGTGTGTTTTAAAAAATTAAGAAACTTGAATAACTTAGCAACTAGTCGTAGTCCCCACTTGGTTGGGTTAGGATTTGTGTTGTGTTGGGGTTGAGTTCTAGAAATAGAATCCCACAATTTACTGTTGTGGAATTACCCATTATTGGTAATCTAAAAGCATTTGACAATTGCCGATTATTGGTCTTTAATCATGTACTCCTAAAAACAGTTAAAAACAGTTGGTAATATAGTAACTAGTCCTAGTCCCCACTCGGTGAACCGCCGCCGATAGCATAGCGTTTACGTTGCTAAGCAACGTAGCCGCAAAAATTCGATAGGGGTATCTAGTACGTATTCCTTATAAGGAAGCGCAAATAGAAGGCATTGACGAGCAAATAGAGTGAATTAACGAGCAAATAGCTGACACGTTCAACCCTCGTACCAGCCTCCTTGTTAATTGGATTGTAACCGACCCCAAAACAACAAAGGTCCTAACCCTTTGGCAAACGTTTTCTTGAGAAATAAACCACCCCCAAAGCTATAGAATATATCAAAGGAAAGTTAAATTATCTATTTACAACATACGTACAGCTTTATCCCGGTAGCTAACTTTGTTCTCTTTAAAAGCGCAGATAATCGAACATGCCAAAATATAATTTTCCTAATACGGATACCATCTTGTAAACAAAAACACGGCTGTCTTCGACGAACGTTTTCTTGAGAAATAATCAACTCCCAAAGCTACAATATATATTAAAACAAAGATAAATTATCTGTTTACAATATGCGTACAGATTATCCTGCTAGCGAACGTAGTTTTCTTAAAAAGAGCGGATAATCGAACATATCGTAACGTGTTAATAATCCCACATCCAGCGGGCTGGAAGGCCTAAAGGAAGGCCTAAATATAACATCGATGAAGAGGTTTTATTAAACTTAAGGGATCTTGGCTTTAAGTGGAAAGAGATAGCTCAACTATTGCTGGTATCACGTTGGACGTTATGGCGAAGAGTGCGTGAGCTTGGTATTGCGGAAAGAACTGGGTTTTCAGATATTACAAATGAACAGCTTGATGATATTGTGAGAGCCTTTATGAACATTCAAGGATCCTTGGTGGGCTATTCAATGGTTCAAGGTCACTTGAGGAATATGGGTATCAATATTCAAAGAGATCGTATTCGATCAAGCATAGTACGAGTGGATCCAAGCAACTGCCGTTTGCGATGGGCAACAGTGGTTTCAAGGAGAACGTATTCAGTAGCTGGTCCAAACAGTTTGTGGCACATCGATGGCCACCATAGTTTAATCACCTGGGGTTTTGTCATACATGGTGGTATTGATGGTTACTCACGGTTAATTTGCTTTTTAAAGTGCTCCACCAATAACAGGAAGGAAACAGTTGAAATGTTATTTTTACAAAGTGTCCAGAAGTATTCGTGGCCCTCTAGACTCCGCTCAGACTATGGAGGTGAAAATGTTTTGGTCTGGGAACACATGATTGCTATGAGAGGCAATAATAGGGGATCTGTTCTGACTGGCAGTTCCACCCATAACCAAAGGATTGAACGTTTATGGCGAGATGTATTTAGGTGTTTTGGGAATGTATTTTATTATACCTTTCAGTCAATGCAAGAATCTGGTTTGCTTGATATTTCCAACCCCTTACACATGTTCATTCTTCACTATGTGTACCTTCCAAGAATTAATGCTGCAATTGAAAGTTTTGTTGATGCTTGGAACAGACATCCTATTAGAACGGAAAGAAACTGGAGTCCAGAACAAATTTGGTCAAACGGAATGATAGATAGAACCAATGAAAGGCTTTTTGCAGTGGCAGATGTAAGAGGTGAATCTGAAATGGGTGATGATGACTTACAGTGGTATGGTACTGATCCTGATGGGCCTATACCACCAGATGATGGACTACATACTGTTGAAGTTAACAATGTGGATTTTGAACTACCAGATGAGATCATGACAAGATTAGCAAATGAAATCAACCCACTTGAAACATCCCAAGCTTTTGGAATAGACATTTTTCAAAGAGGTGTTGCATTTATGCAAAACATACTACCACTATGAAGTAAAACTGTTATGAAGTAAATAAATTGTTCATATATAATGACACTGTACTTTTTCGTTTTGTCAATTATTTAAAAAAACTTTAATTTTAACTATAAACACAGTTTGTAGAAGAATGATGCAAAGATCAATGTAAGTCTGACATAGTTATGTTGTTAATGAAGTACACTTTGGTATAAAATACAGTAAATGACTCCTTGAATACATAACTGAATAATTATTAAGATTTTTGCACATGTAAAACTCTTGACAACTCCATTTCGTAGCACATAATTTATTTATGTTTAGTGGTAAAATGTAGCCTGAAGCACTCTATCCAGTCAGTTCTGTTCATAATGTGCCATATTGTTTATATATATGTGCTAGAAGACAATATAGTGGTTATTACATAATGTTTTGGTTTCCAATGTGATTGTGTTAATGTTTTTGAAAAATAGGTACTTTGTGTGACAAAACAATATTGGTTGATCATGTGCAGAATGGCTGGATATCATTTTCAAGTGCAAAGTGTGTCCAAAAATTATTCACTTACATATTCATCCTTTACTGATACCAATACATTACTTTTTATAAACATTTGTGAATATGAAAACATTTATGAATAAAACTATATATAAAAAAAAATATATATATATAACAATAAAATAATTATGCACTGCTAAGGAATAAGCCATGTAAACTGTAAAGTACTCAGGAACACAACATTTTCTACAACAATATTTGTAGATAACATGCAAAATATTAAATACATGTTCTTACAAGTAAACAGTAACAGTGTTCATACAGTGGTAAACGACTTTCCAGATGAGGAAATCGCTGCATTGAATGCAGCGTCAAAGAGTCCATATGATGTGAAACAATTTGGCATCAACAACGAAAAGGTGCATGTTGATGCATGGATATAACCTTCACTATGAAAAGCAACATTGATTTGGAAACTCTGCACTACAGGTATACTCTTGCTTCCAGTGCAATACTGCATTACCTGCATTAGCCTTTCACGTGATGACTGGTCAATAAATTTTGTAATCATGGACTTGACACTCTGCTCCTGCCCACTTAATTCTCCTGGATATTTGAAATAACTATTGACTGCATCTGATGTTAACTCCAAACTTTTGAATGTGAAAACACTTTCAAACAACTGAGGATACCTTTGCATTTCATCAAGTACACCAAGGATCTTCAGCCCACTTTGTAACTGATCCAATCCTACTTTTCTCTTAGAAATAACCTCATACATCAAAACTGCCTGAATTATCTTTGTCTTTGTTGACATCTATGAGCAAAAATACAAACATATTTACATTTTAATGTTATATAAATAGTAGAATGATTATAATGGTATCTAAATTTAGCCCCAAACCCCATATTTGTGAGCAGGGTAGCCCACCCAATACCTCTGAATACAGAGCTCAAATAAACTAAAATTTCACAGGGGGCACAATGCATCCTGTGATTTTCTACCCCCCCCCCCCCCCGCCCAAATATAAAACATTCTGGTACTAAAGTGGCTTAGTACAGTTTCATGAAAGAATGGAATAAAAATCATTACTTAGGCCAAATTAAAAAATGTGTGTGGTTCCGGTTACCCAACCGACCCTAGCTCAGCTCGGCCGACCCTGTAAATTTTGTGACATTTTTGCGCCAAAGGACTATTAGCCATAAAAGGTAGGTTTTATAGATTTTACATAGACTTTAATGATAAAATAAGTTTTACCCTGGTAAAATCGTAAAATAAGATCACTACGTGACCTGGACACCATCGCTGGCTTTGTAACAATCGACATTTTGCTAAATTAGTTCCCAGGCCGTCATTCTTGCACAACAATATAATGTAACAAGATGACGGCCTATGTGGCAATTAAACAAAAACTTGTCTCAAAAGTACATTTGTACATTTGTGAAGAAGTACATTTGTGAAGAAAGAATACAGTAAAAAACCGCATAATATTATAAGAACCTTGATTTTTCCAAGTTAGCCTAAAAAGGTTCTTATATAAATGGTGTTTACTGCAAAATTAGGCTATTTAGGTTCTTAACTCTTTCATTACGGCTGAAAAACATCAAAAATTGAACGACCACGTTGTTCTATTGATATCTCTTGAAATAACCATAACTGTTGCGAAAGCTATACATTTTCTGGAAGCCCAATAAACCAGCTTTTACTTGTTCTTTTAAATTTCCCGAACAAAACACATTATCTTAATATAAATTAGCATTAATTATCATAAATCAGGTTGAAAAATTTACATTTTTCCAGAAAAGGCCATCTTGCACGCCCGCATAGCATCTTGAAAACTCAAAATGCCACCAATCGCAGAGTTGTTTATGAAATCAAATCAAACTTGGCGTGTGCGTGGATTTCATGTTCCTGGCGCTTGTCGAATTTCAATTTTTAATCTTGCGTTACCGTGTGCCGTGTTTTTCGATTGACGACTTTGCGGGTCATCAACGACCCATTTTAACTGCGCCCGTAGGGAAAGAGTTAAACAGGTTCTTATTTTCTTAAGAAAAAAACAACTTGGTTTTGGTAAATGTGCTCTATTATTTATATAAATTATGCATAGATTTTCTCCAAATGACTGCAATCTAAGCAAATAAAAACCCTATAATATGCACTTTAAAGTTACACTGTATGTGGAACAAAATAACATATACAACTGTAGACATATATACACTATTTGTTTGATTCTGGCTCATTTTCATTACTTTGTAGAGTTTATTTTCTTTGATTTACAAATTTTTAGTTTTGACTCTATTTGATAAAATAAGAACCTGCTTTCAAATTTTAGCCTAAAACAGGTTCTTGGGTAAAGGGGATCTAAATGGAAAATCTTAGCCTAACAGGTTCTTAAAATCGAGGTTCTTATACACAGGTTTTTACTGTATAGTAAGATTTGATTAATAACAATTAAAACAACCACTGTCAATAATCAGTAAGAGTTTAAGCCATGTATGTTTTCAAAAAAACATGGACTGACATAGTGATTTGTTTACTGTATGTAACATAGATTGTGGAAAATTTTATACATTAGATTTCTCTGAAAACTTGTCTCAAAATGCAGGAAATCAAATAGTGATTCACTGATTCCAAGACTACATCAAAAAATTTCAGGGAGAGCATGCCCTTTGCTCCCCTCCGCCCCCCCCCCCCCCCAATCATCAAATTGTTATCAACAACTCATTTCATTTAATCCTGATTATTTGATGTTACATAATAATAAACTTTACAAAATCAAACTTACATTTAAAATGCTTGTTTCTCCACATTGAGAAAGTAGAGTTAAGACAGAATCATCATTGCATAGATTATTTATTTCATCATTGTTGTTGGCATCCAGTATCTAAAAGAAAAGCTGTCTATTTTTAGCTACTGATAATGCAAGCAAGATAGAATTCTAATGTATAAAATATTAAATGAAAATAGTTTTAATAATGAAAATTATTGGTAATAAAAAATGTTCTCTTAGTGTATCCCACTTAGATTAATTTGATTATAACATAATAAATGTTTAAGTTCTCCTAAAGTTCTTTAAAGTCGTGAAAAATATTATAACAAACTTAACTGTACCTGAAAAACAACATTTCTTGCAAATGTATCAGGAATATCCCAAACATCACAATATGCCATTGCGCACATGATATCTCCTGTTACAAGGTAGTAGTAGCAAGGTTTAGCCAAGAAGGGAAATCCTGGACCACCTTGTGCAAGTGAATGGGCAATTATTTTCCCAATCATTTCCAACAATCCACTCATAACAGCCTCGGGTCTATAACTTGGGACATTGCGATTGATTTCTCCTTCAAACAGTTCCATCAGTTTCCCCTCAGCCAATGCATCAAATAAATCTGAGTAAAACTGACGAAGGATTCCACCGCTGTCTATTGCAGGCTGAGATGCATAGGTGATTCGTAAAGGGCAATGGGCATTAAACTCAATAGATTTATAATAAGCAATTGCATCATTGACCAAGTCATCTTCGTCAATTTCTAATTTCTTTCGTTTCCCAGTCAACTTCTTTCCAAGTTTGGAAGTTATGCCAACAACTGACAGATCATCACCTTCTTCCACGTTTTCGTCAGCTGCTGGTATGCTGGGGTCATAAAGAAGGGCATTTGCTGCAGAATCGATGGTACCAAATTCAGACAATGCACCTTCAAGTTCTGCTTCAGTTGCAAAAGGTAATAGTTCACAAAGTCTTCCCTTGTCAATCTGGCTTTTCGTGGCAACACTGGAGCCAGCTACTGTATTACCAAATTCAGTAGCAATATTGGAAGAGGGAGGATTCGATGATTCATGTACAATTTCAACTGCATTGTGTTGATTGGAAACACTGCTGGGCATTGGTGCAATGGCTTTTGATGATGGAAATGTTGGCAAATCTTCATCTTCATCACTGCTAATGCTCTGTGAATCTGTAGACATTTCGATGCATTCTCTGGAAATGTTCAAACGTACGTAGATTTTCCCTTGGCCACATAACTGCTTTAAATGTTTGTAGTCCCACTTCAAAGATTCGTTGACCACTGGGGTTGTTACCTTGTTGCGATCTCGCTTTACAAAATCAAAGTGATCTGGCCTCACTAAGGGAAAACGCTGTTTTAGTAGCTCATTAATGCTTTCTCTAATTTCAGCTTCTGTTTGTCCTGTGCCGATTTCAATAAAACCCTTTAATAAAATCATGTCATCTTTTATCGAATAGTCTGATATGTAGTTATCACGAATTTCGTGTTCATCAGGTTTATCAAGGAGATGAACTGATTTTGGGTAAAATTCTTGGGAGGAAGCTTCTTCTTTTTTTCCTTTTTAAGGCGCCATGGGTGCTGATACGTACTAGCCCTCTTAGAACCAGCACTTGTTTGGACAGTAGCAGATTGCTCAGCTTGAGGCAACCCACTGGAGCTGCCAGTAGGTCTAGGAGTAGTCAATTGTAATGAATTAGCTACTTCTTGACTTGCCGATCTTGCCGAACTTCCTATAAGTTCTCTCGTTCGTACCAATAGGTTAGTGTTCCCTTGTCGACCATTTCGTTGTATCTCCATTTCATTTCTAACGCATTCTCGAACGATTTGGGTGATTTCATCTCTACTACTCCTCTGCTCCGCCATTTTGGATTAATTTGGCGTGAAAATTGAGCAAGGGAGACTGGGGCGGATCGTTGCATAAATATTCACACGATTTGTTGAATAAATAAACCGACCGTATGTCCGGGAACTCGCGTAGTTCAAGCGGTCAGTATAATCTGCAGACTGCAGACCGCAGACTGCAGACTGCAGACCAAGTATAAAATGCAGAATAGGTATAAAATGCAGACTAAAACTGCAGACTTGGTATAAAATGCAGACTGCGATAAAAACTCACCTTGAGTTTCACAACACGGAGTTGACGTTCAGCAAATTCGACAAAGATTCCAATCACTGACATTTTGTTGATTATGAAAATGACCGCTGTCCAGTGGTACCGTAACAAGACCATGTGACACAGGGTTTGGTTAGTTAGGACCTGATGTTTATGGTTGTCCTTATACAGACTATTGACTTATTCTACTTCGGAGTCAACATATCCAGATATAATCTTGCTTAAACTAACAAGACTGGTTAAAATGGTTGTCATGGTAACCAAATTGCCATATATAGCAACACAATTTGAAAAAATTACAAAAATATTGTGTATGTATAAACTATAAGGTCTGTAACAATTGACCATAGAAACTAATGGTGAGTATGGTTACCAAGGCAACCACCACTTTGCCGATATAAATATCACTAATGGTTTCAGCATTATGTCATTACCCATTTGTGCCAAGTTTTATTGTGTTTGATTAGTGATTGCTAAAATAACCTAAAATAAGTATATATTTTGTGTTAAAATGTTTGTATTTGGTGCCATATTGCTGCTATATGGTTTTATATACCAAATTATTCTCTATAACTTTGGCTATAGTGGATCAATTTTGAAAATTTAAACACCAAAATAATCTCACTGAGCTCTATCTAAATAGCACCTTTTTAGGTGAATATATCCTATCTGAAAATTTGACTGTCTTCCCTGCATGAAATCTTGTTGGTCTATAATCGTCAGAATTTTGTCATTTTTTTTGTCATACGAATAACCACTAACCCCAAAATAACCATGCAAATAACCACTAACCCACAAACAACTTAGATCCTAACCCCCCGCCGAATGAGTTTTCTATCCCTAAACCCCCGCCTTATTAAAGTGTACCTCGATTCCCTCATCAAGTTAATGTGACTGCTTGACCAACAAGATTTCATGCTCATCCTCGATCATCGCCCGGGCAAACCATGATCAACAAAATGTCAGTGATTGGAAGTCTTCGTAGGAAAGGCTCTACTGTATTCCTTGTCGAATTTTCTGAACTTCCGTGTTGTGAAACTCAAGGTGAGTCCTTATATCACAGTCTGCATTTTACACCAAGTCTGCAGTTTTAGTCTGCATTTTATACCTATTCTGCATTTTATACTTGGTCTGCAGTCTGCAGTCTGCGGTCTGCAGTCTGCAGATTATACTGACCGGTAGTTCAAGGTTGAAGTTGAATAAATATTTGTGTTGAATGTGTATGTTCAAGGTTGAAGTTGAATAAATATTTGTGTTGAATGTGAATGTTCAAGGTTGAAGTTGAATAAATATTTGTGTTGAATGTGAATGTTCAAGGTTGAAGTTAAATAAATATGCATTCTTGAATGCAAATACACACTGTTGAATTTTGCAACAAACGGCCAACCATATTTAGACGCCCTTGAACCACCTTTGGAACAAGTTTCAAACAACAAAATTCCTCTAGTTCTAACATTTCATCCTTTCAATTTTAAAGTTAAAAATATTATCAATCGGAATTTTCACATTTTACAAAATGATCCTGAGATGTCAGCCATTTTCACCGATAACCCTTTGGTATCTTTTCGCCGTAATAAAAACATTCGTGATTCCTTTGTGCGAGGCATTTTGTTTGAGGACATTATGTACCAGCGGGAACAATTTCTTGCGGCCGTTCCCGCTGCTACACATGCCCTTTTCTCAATCCCACTACAGTTATTACTGCCCCCAAATTCAACCACACAATCCGTCATACTTTTTCGTGCACGTCCACCAACATAATTTATTGCTGATTTCTTGCGATAAATGCCCTAAAATCTACATCGGTGAAACTGGGCGACGTCTTTCAGACAGGTTTGCTGAACATCTTCGTTCCGTGAGGAACAATTGATGTTGACAAACCTGTAGCCCGCCATTTCAACAGCTCTACCAAACGAACGCAACATGTTGGCACAACATTGCCCAACATTGTTGTGAGATGTTGTGCCATGTTGGATGAGGGTGTTTAAACCGGTCCTACTAAATACTGCCCGGAGCGCCCGGGAGCGCCCGGGAGTGCCCGGGAGCACGTGAGAGCGCCCGGGAGTATACAAGATACTATAAATCAGTGTACGATCCTTTCTGAGCTTCTTTGAGTCGTTTATATTGACGAAAAATAATATTAAAAGTGATTTTCAACCATCTTAGCAACAAACAGTGCAGCACGGCCGAAATGCGAAACATGAAATTTTAACTTTAATTATGAATGTAATTATATAAATATTGTCATTCACCGTATATAAGCTATTCTGCGAATCAGCGCGCGTCTATATACGGCGCGAGTAGCAAACACAAGATGGCGGCAGGAAAACTGCTCGAGCTAGTTTTACGAACATGAAAACAGCATTTTTTTGGCTTTAAAAACGACGAAAATCTAAAGAAAGCAACCCCAAAATTTGCTAAAAGGTTAGTTAATACAATTTGAAAATAGAAATTACTTTAAAAACAAGTTATTCAAAGCACTAACATCGAAAATACGAAAATACGTTTACGCGGAAAATGTAAACAATTTTTTCGAAAAAATCGCGTCGAAATACATGTAAAGTTTCCAAACACAAGTCACTATTATTATTATTTGTAGGAAATTCATTAGGTTTTTATCATTTTTCTGCGCTAAATAAATTGTTTTACGTTCTGATTTCTTACATCAAAAGAAAAGTCGATGTAAAATGTCAAAACAACAGGGATTACAACGCGTTTTTGCGCCTACGTTCAACTGCCCAAGAGATCAAGCTAATTTGAAAACCGCCATTTAAAAAAATTTAAATATTAACCTACAAAACTATAATTATTTTATATCTTAGATTGGAAAAAGAGTAAATAACAAGCATTGAGACATTTGTATATGCTACAAACAACTTTATTATTACCAATATTAGTATTTACTATTCTAATTATTATGTTATAAATTATTATTAACTTCATAACGTTACAATATTATTATTAACTTCATAACTTTAGGCCTTACACTTAGTTCTCGGTTTGCTCAATGTTTTACAAGGTTTTGTTCTTCTCCTTTTTCATAATTAAAGTTAAAATCTCATGTTTCGCATGCTGCACTGTTTGTTGCTAAGGTGGTTGAAAATCACTTTTAATATTATTTTTCGTCAATATAAACGACTCAAAGAAGCTCAGAAAGGATCGTACACTGATTTATACTATCTTGTATACTCCCGGGCGCTCTCACGTGCTCCCGGGCACTCTCGGGCGCTCCCGGGCGCTCCGGGCAGTATTTAGTAGGACCCGTTTAAACGATCGCAACATGTTGCGTTATATAATGCCGCAAGGGGGTCTAGGTCCGAAACCATAATTGCGACCCGTCCAATATGGCGGCCGATCAATATCAATACAGACGATGGAAAGCGCGGAAATGCCTCGCAATTACCGCTCTTCTGGAAGAGTTAGACGAAACTAAACGTAGAGGAAAGACGAGGTCTTGGGTCAAGAGAAGAAGCGAAAAGGGGTATTTCAACAACATCGTGAGCGAGTTGATGATAGAAGACACCACTGCATATAGAGAGATGATGCGCATGTCCTATGAGGATTTTACAACTATTCTGACTGCCATTGAACCTAACATTACTCCTCAACAAGTCAAGCGTGGTGGGCATAAAGTTATCTCACCAACAGAGAGACTGACACTTACTATACGATTTCTGGCTACAGGAGAAACGTACCGCTCTTTGTGCTTCCAGTTTCGAATATCAGTATCTGCCATATCTTATATTATCAGGCAAGTTTGTAAAGCCATCTATGAACAACTTGGCCCAGAGTATCTAAAAGTTCCGGAAACCAGCGAAGAATGGCTTGACATAGCAGCGAGATTTGAAGAGAAGTGGAATTATCCAAATTGTCTTGGGGCCATAGATGGCAAACATATTGTAATGCAGCCACCCCCTAATGCAGGATCCCACTACTACAACTACAAGAACACCAACTCCATTGTGCTAATGGCTGTGGCTGGTCCCGATTATGAGTGCATATATGCAGACGTTGGAACCAATGGCAGAGTATCTGATGGTGGAGTGTGGAACAAATGTGGCCTCTCCCAAGGAATTGACAACACCATATCTCTCCCACCGCCCAAATGTCTACCATTTGGGGCTACTGAGGTTCCCCATGTATTTGTCGGCGATGATGCCTTTGCATTGAAAAAGAACATGATGAAGCCCTATCCACACAATGCTCTCAGCGTGGACAAGAGGATCTACAACTATAGACACAGTCGAGCAAGGAGAATTTCTGAGAATCTGTTTGGGATTATGGCAAATACAGTAGATGGCGAGTTTTTCGTTCAATCATTCTACTTCCACCAGACAAACTCTCGTTATGGCAACCCTTGTTCTGCACAACTATCTACGAAAGAGCTCATCGAGGATTACCTACTGCCCCACAGAATTGCTTGACTCTGAAGATGAAAATGGGAATGTGATTCATGGTAGATGGCGTCAAGATTCCACAACAGAATCATTCCTACCACTTGTAGTTCCACCCACAGGCCACAATGCATCAAATGATGCCAAGTTGGTCAGGGAGACATTCAAAGAATACTTTTTCAATGAAGGTGCAGTGGACTGGCAGTGGAATTTGTGAAAACAAAATGATGCATGTTTTGTTGCTTGAAGAAAGTATGCATATCAGCAAGATCTTTTTAACGAATAACCATGCACATCATTAGTGCACTTCTTTTTATTTTTAACACTTTATGCCCGCCACACTCGACTTGTTGAGGAGTAATGTTAGGTTTAATGGCAGTCAGAATAGTTGTAAAATCCTCATAGGACACGCGCATCATCTCTCGATATGCAGCAGTGAATTCTATCATCAACGCGCTCATGATGTTGTTGAAATATCCTTTTTCTTCTCTTGATCCAAGACCTCTTCTTTCCTCTACGCTTATATTTATTTAAATATATATTTAAATATATATTTAAATATATATTTAAATATATATTTAAATATATATTTACGCTGATGTACTCTTTCATTTATATTTGGAACTTGAACAATAAAATTTTCTAAACAATGCAAGCCAGCGTTCTCTGGTTTTTCACCAGAACCACGATTTCAAATAATTATACCAACCTATGTTTATCCCAGCGGCGGGCTAAGGTTACCCTAGTAGCTGGGTTATATTTTCCCTTTTGCAGAGACTAATCGCCTACCCGGGACAACTTTTACTAGTTTCAGATTGTAATAAAGTTGACCCGAGCAGTAGGGCAACCCTACCTGTAAACTATCAAAGGCTAACTTGACCCTCTTGCTAGGGGGTAACCCAGGTGTTAAGGTAAACTTACCTCATTGTAAACAGGGCCTAAGGAATCGTAATGTATATAATACTCGGATGATTGTCCTATATTTTCTATGTTCTGTGCTGGCTCTCCGAACTCAAACAATACTGAACAATGTTGTATTGAAGACTTGAATTAATAATTGTTCTTAAATATTGAATGATATTTTATTGAAATTTACAGAAGGTACTGTTGAATGATCCCCTTTTTTTAAAGAAAAATTACAATAACAATAGAAGAACAATAACAATAGAAATTAATTGTGTCAAATTGAAAAAAGTTAATATTTAAGCCGCCATCTTTCCCCACACGTGCTAAAAAGTTACAGTTAATTCAGGGGGGATGACATATAAATGCGCTCGCACCGGCTGGAAATTTTTTAAAGCCGAGATTAAAGCGGTAAGCTTAGCCGGTAAGGGGGACGGCTAGAACCTAGGCAAATTTAACACGCCATTTAAAGAACTTATTTCTATAATAGATGCTGAAAATTTGAACAATTAAATTTGCTGTTTTCGCAATGTTGTTATTTTCTTAGAAACATAATTTTTCTTCTCCGTCCCCCCCGGAACACAAAATAGGAAAACAGTAGAACCGCTGTCTAAGAGGAATACGGGCCGGCTCGTAAAGAATCTTTCGCAATAAAAAACGCAAGTTGTCGTTGTCAGCCTGCGGCCGAGAAAGGATGCCGATGAAAACTGTGGTGGAATTATAGTGTCTGCATGCTTTTGGATCACCGTGAACACCAGAACGCTGACAAGACATATTCTCCTTTCTTCATGGCGCGGACTTATTTAAACAATAACAGCTGGTCAGTGTCAGGTGGTGTTTCAAGATCACCTGCACTGGGTCTGACTGTTCGGATGCATGTCCATATAGGAGCAAACTGGTGTCTCACTCACTTGCCAATTGATCGGCTGGAACGTAGTCGTAGACTGTTCAGCGTTAAACTCGATTTCATAAAGGATATCACTGATCTTTTTCTCTGCAATTATTCTGTTTCTCTTGTTCAAATGGGACAACTTCTCAGCAACATATAGTGCAAATGGGCAGGTTGGAGGTTGTGCTTCTGCTGGTGCACGAGGCATTGGCTCTTTCAGTTACCTCAATACACGTTGAAAGAAGTTTCTTTCTGGAATCTGATTCCTTTAAATTTTTGCGTCGCGAACTTATACCAGAGTTTGGCGTTTCAGGGCGTTGTGGCAGCACAGTGTCTTCGATTGGAGAGGTATCTGAATCTATTGACTCGCAATCTAGTTCCAGTGACTCGGTGCTTGAACGACTTTGTGGTCTAATATTGTCTGCACTTTTGCCTGCTTGCATGACAGCTAGTAGAAATTGTAACCTTTCCCAGTATATCCATTGGCATCTGTAACACTCACTTGTAGCTTGGCCAGACCTCTTGGTATTTGTTTTGGAGAGTTCCCTTCCAAGCTGGGCTCTCAGACCGGCGATTTTCGTTTTAATTTCTCCCACACTTATTCCAAGTTTTTCTTCAATCTCTTGCAACGCTCTGTCCCTCTTGTCTCGGTTGTGGTACTCCTTGTTGAAAATATCCCATAGGCAGACTCTCTCTTCGAGCATATCGATTAGCTCATCGATTTCCTCTTCTGACCACTTTCGGCTTTTAAATTTATCTTTATTTGGAGTTGACACGGCCTTCCTCTTTCTATTTGTTTGCACGTTTATATCGACAAGCTCTTCGCTTTCCGCCATCTTGGTTGGAATGTTTTGCCATGGTTACCGAATTTACAGCATTCAATGCGCACGCGCAAGCCCAACAATGTTTTGCAAGCCGTGCAAACGAACGCAACATGTTGCGATGTGGTCAGATGTTGGGCGAAAAGTTTGATGGATTTCAAACTTCACGCAACATGTGCCAACATCACGCAACATTGCCCAACATGGTGTACAAACGATTGCAACATGTTGCGCCCAACAATGTTGGGCAATGTTGTGCCAACATGTTGCGTTCGTTTGCACGGGCCTTTAACCATTTGGTTCTGTGCCATCCTTCCCATCTCAGGTGGTAACGATAACCGCAGACGGCAAGAGAAGCGTTTCATTTTTAAACTTAGCACCACACATCCTCTTGGTCTTAACGAACGTTTTTCTTTTATTTAATTACCTACAAGTTTTTTGTTATTTTAGTTTGCTTGGAACTTTTTTATTATTAGCTCATGCACTTTCATTCCTTTTCAAGTTTTTGTTTCTTACTGCTTTACTATCGCCTAATCCCTTTGAATATTGGACCTGTCATTTCTCCCTCCCCTTCAGTCTGTTTGCTGATCGACTGTAAAAATAGCAAATGATTTAACTTTTCGCATCTCATTAATTATTAGTTTGTTTATCTCCCACCCTTTTGGCATATATATAAGCCCTATTTATTTTATTTCATCTCGTCTTACTCTGATGAAGGGCTCCGCTCGAAACGTCAGTATTTCGTCACTAAATTCTAGGCAGTTTACCACCTTTTCACTTTGCTATATATATATATATATATAGATAAAATGAAGCGAATAGTTTGCAATCGTCTAAAAGTGCTCAATACCTTGAGTGGTAGAGCGAATTCTATAACTTATGAACTTAAAATATTGTTTGCTACTCCGAGTTTCACGCAAATGCGATCATCAGGCTGGAATTGAACCCGCGACCCTGCGACGCTAGTGCAGACTGCAGTGCTCTGACCGCCGTTGCCGAGAGCCTACAGCACTGCACTAGCATCGCAGGGTAGCGGGTTCAATTCCAGCCGGAAGGCCTTGAAGTTGCATTTTTCGCAACTGGTCCCGGTTTGGTCTTAAAATGTATGTTTGATCGAGTGAAATGCCAAATATTACCTATTATATATAATATATATATATATCCTGATAGGTTATATATATAGGCCAGTGGTCGTAAAGATTCCGTTTTCATCTCGCAATGTTTCAAAATCGCTCCGGTTAAAGTGATGTTTTCATAATTTCGATCCGGTACCGTGTGAACGCAACGGCGTTTTGTGACATTTTAGCGCCGTTTTGGCGGGGGAGGTGCAGCCCCCAGCCGCCCTGTTATTCATCAACAAAGTTGCCAGCTCCGGCCCAGAATGTGCACGTCATCTAAGCGCGATCTACCCCCAAATCGAGGAAGTGTTTATTATTTTGTCAAAACATCTATTACGCAGTCTGATCTAATTGTGATATGCTTCTTCGTTGTTTACTTCCTATTTAGTTCGGATCGCTGAGCAATAGCTGATTTTAATTTTACTACAGCTAGTCTATGTGACGTCATTACGCGAAATCCTGCTTTCAATATCCGGTTTTTGCGCATGTGTACGTCATTGTTTACACAAACCGGTTTTTCCCTCGCTTTGTTGACATCACGCTTCACGAGTTGATCTTTCATTTGCAAAAGATGACAGATTTGAGAGTAGAAAATAGAAATGCATTTGACAAGTACAGCAATAGTATTTAAGTAAGCAGATTGTACACGACAATACGCAACAGATAACGAAGGTTGGAAGAGTTTGTTGGGTTTAAAAAGTGTGATCCCGCCAAGACTCAAGAGTGTTTACGTTTATCGCAAGTGGATCAAGTTTCATTTCATAAAAACCTGAGGAAATAGAGTGTCTTCCCAAATGGTTCGCGTCAATGCAATTGATTCGAAAGAAGAAAGCGAGGACATTGCAAAAAGGTTAGTCGTTTAATATGTGTGCGAATTTTGAGACCAAAACCGTGCACTCATAAAGATGAAAATGAATCAGGAAGTTGACTGAATTTATATATTTATCGCGTGCTTCGTATTATCCAATCTTCTCTTGCCGCTTTGAGACAAATGTGAATCACACATGCTAAAACGTACAATTTCCCTTGCCCATTTGGCATAAACTCACTATAGCCCATAGTGTATCAGCAGGCTAATAGGCTATTAGGCTGGGCATAGACCCACAAACATTCAGAAAAAGCAATAGTGTAAACAATTTCTCTAATTGTTACGAGTCAAAGATGTATAGAGTACGCTGAGAACCTTTCAAATAACCGCATAGTGCAAATGTTGTAACGAAGTAATTTAGCTTAATTGTGTCGTGCTTGCCGTTGTACCCTTGGCTGGAGGAAGGCGAAATCCATGCCGGTGAAAGTCTAGAAACGTTTGCATGACTCCCGGTGCCTGTCGAGCTCCCGGCACACTCGCGTGCGGTTATTATTATGAAAAAACGCCTTCTAGTACTTCTACTATTGGGGATACGCGTTTCCAAGAGATTCCCTATTATTTTTGTTATTATAATTACTAACAAGTGCTGAGTCTACAACTGGTTTGTTGAGTCATAGTTAAAGGCCATGAAAACCGGTATGGTACTGTAGGCTTTACTGGATGATTAATTGTCATGGTTATTTTAAAGCCAGCACAAAGTTAATTTAACTGAAATTGTTTTTTCTTACCTTAGAAAAATAATTTACAACTTTCTTTTAGTAAACCAGAAGAAGTTGTTTTTTGTAATTTTTAGCATGCTGAAAATTTTTCACTATTATTTTTAGAAAAGACGAGGAAGAAGAAGAAGTGCCGATGGCTGCTGACAGTTCAGATGAAAAGGCTAAAACTATAGGTTACAGAGTTCTATCTCAAGCCGCTGTGACAATCATTATGATTGGTATTGATCTAGTTACGGTTTCTGCAATGATTTTCTGGATTTGGAAGAGACAAATGGTATGTTGTGTTTTAGTGGTTACTTGTTCTTGTGTCTGTTGTGGTCTAGTGGTTACCACACATCTCTATGAGCTGGGAGACACAGATTCAAATCCTGGGTCGGACCTCCACTCAGGATCTTAAAAATAATTGAGAAGAACGTGCTGCCTTTGCAATAATATCAGCAAATGGTAAGACTTTCGGGTCTTTTCAGATAACGACCTTAAATCGTAGGCCCTCGGAACCCTATAATTGGGCTTCTAGCCTGTTGGGGTATTCCATTCACCTAAATGAACTAAACTATGTTTTCTTTGATTTTATGTCCATATCTTTTGCTACTGTATGCATGTGCAGGTTGCAGCAAACTTTAGGGAACCACATTTTTCCAAAGAATGCATGAGTATACTACAATATTATACCTCAACTAGTATAAATTATCCAATCAAAGAGCTAGATTTGTACCATGTGACCAGTCAATTTAAACTCAAATTCCCCACTGTGACAGAGTATAATAGTGAATTCCCCTCTGTGGAGGGGTATTACATGCCAAAACCAAATAACATGTGCAAAAACCAAATAACATGCGCGTAAACCAAGACGAGCCTGTTAACAATGGAGGAACAACAAAACGTTTCTGGAAATTTAAAGACAGCATTCAAGGTTGTTTCAGTATAATGTATCATTTATAGACCCTCCGTTCCGGGAATTCATCGAAGTATTACCCCTCGGGATGATATATCCCGAGGGCTTCGCCCTCGGGATATATCATCCCTCGGGGTAATATTTCGTCAAATTCCCTCGCTCCGGGTCTATAAATGATAAATATCACACTTTGCATTTCATGCGCTAATATTAGGTATTTCCCAGTAAGAAAGGTCTTACTTGGCTTGTTTATAATAATTTGTACTATGCAATTTCAGTCTTTCATATTTCATTTTCTTCCTGATTCTCCGTGTGAGAAGTTCATGTAATTTTTCTATCTTTAGGAAAATATTCTTAAAACCAAGTGCAGCTCAGAGGACAACAATGGTGATCACAAACCTGATAGCTCTACAGAGAAAGGTGAGCAAAGAAATAATCAAAAGAACCTTAATGGAAAGACAAGGAACCCAGCAGTTCTTAACAAAGATCCCACAAAGGAAAACAAAAGTCAGTCTCTGCTTTCTCAAAACAATTTTGAACATTTCTCAAACTGGAACTCATTGCCTGAGCAGCAGCTGGAAAGGGTAACCCAAGTTGCTTCAGCAGCGAGACATGATCAGGAAACAGTTTCACAGGATAGTGAAAAGATTAATGAGACAGTTTTATTTCGAGCAAGATCAAATAATGCTGGTATCCCACCCATAAACTCTGCTATAACAAATACCGACACAATGTCCTCAAGTGGGAAAGAGAGGTTTAACTTGTACAGTGAAGAAAAAAAGATTGATAATAAAATCCAAAATAATATGGCACTGCAAGTCTGTGGATCAGAGCATAATACCACATCATTTGGAATTAATATTAAATGCAATGATTCAACTGAAAGTTCTAGTGACGCTAATGTAGATGAAGAAGTTAGGGCTGAAGAGCCCATTTCTCATTCACTGAATTACTTAAGAGAACTCAATAAACCTAAAGAGATAATTGATGGATCAATGACATCTGACCTGAATGACATGTTTCCACAAGATAACCATATCACTTTGGTATCGGAACCATGCCCTGAGAACATTGTGAAACTGCCATCACAAACTATTACTAACGAGAAACAAAAGAACTTAAAACAACAGCTTGTGAAGTCACTTGATTTACATATAACAACTCTTGAAAAAGGTTGTAAGCTGCTCGAGACAAAACCAGCTAAGAGTTCTTTAAGGAGAAGTGGATCAGAAGAATCCTTGGTAGGTATAATAGTAATTAATAATGTAAGATAATGTGATGTCTCATTATCAAGCTACAGTAGCCAGATGATAATGATCATAATAATGAGAATGACATTTTTAGTATATATATTATACCTCGACTATAAATTGTCCAATCAAAGAGCTAGATTTGTACCACGTGACCTGCTATTTCTCCGGGAAATAATACAAGAGTATTGCAATATACTTAACGTGACAGCCAATGCCAAAACTCCAAACTAAAATTTAGGTACAAATGTACTGTATGCAGAGCGTAAATGTGTCTACTCGGCTCATTTAGACTTGGAGCAAGTCTAGAATTTGACTTGTAGCCTGTAGATAACTAATTGTAAATTGTTTGCTACGCAAGCTTTAACGCAAACTCGTTTATGACAGATTTGTTTATGAGCCTCAGATGGGAATCAAACCTACAACCTTTTGATCTCTGGTTACATGTAACTCAGATGGCAGAGCAAAGATGTACTTTAACCAGCTGAATTGTGGTCTAGTGGTTACCACGCATGCATTCTATGAGCTGGGAGACACAGGTTCAAATCCTGGGTCGGCCCACCACTCAGCTGCCTTTGCAATAATACCAGCAAATGGTAAGACTTTCAGGTCTTCTCGGATAACAACCTTAAATTGTAGGCCCTCGGAACCCCTATCAATTGGGCTTCTATCATGTTGGGTATTCCGTTCACCTAAAAGAGTGATAAATCTAATAAACTAAGGTGTACATTTCAAAACTGTTGATCTACAAGTCACACAGTGTGAACTAATACAAAACATTGGCCAAAACATCACGCATTTGGAAACTATTTGACCTACACAACTGAGAAGCCACAAAGTTGCCTGCATTGGAGGCTATTCGCCTACCAATATCAGTATTTACTTCCAGGAGACAACAAAAACTGTTCTTGCCCGGCACGGATGTAGAGGGTATAAATTCAGTTCAACTGTAGCATACATAATATGGTACAGTTAGATTTTCTATGATAATCATTTTAATTAAAATTTCAATTGCAATATTAATACTTCCAGTCAGCTTTTCCAAAGTCTGTGGATATCATTCTCAGTGCTATGCATGCAAATGTGGCACAATTAGCTTAAAATGTTCGCTCAATATACAGGAAATGGTGTTTCTGAGGTTTTTAGATTTCAAAATTTTATGGGTTAGGATCCCATGAAAAATTGCCATCAATAGTTTGTACAGTTAGATTTTGGTCTAGACATGCACCCCTTCTCACCACTGTGTAATATCTCTGTTTTATTGTGCCTTTTTCAGAAAAAGTATGTCCATTTCCCAGAGGAAATTCGAGACATACGCATAGTCCACAAGTATCATAGCCTTCAAGACATAATTTTTTTGAAGACAGATGCAGATGAAAGGGATGAAGAAACAAATAAATGATAAAAGAATGTCCTGAAGCTATTTGACCCACCTTCAGACCTGGAACTCTCTGGTCAAGTGCAAGGTGTCTAAGTGAAATAGAAATCATGTAGAAAGAATGAAGCTGAATAATCTTCAAGTTTGACTATCAACTTACAAGAACCTTATAACAATTATACATTTCAAACAGTTACAGTCATCACAATCAATTTGTCTCTTGAGTTGAAGGTCATGCACACCTAATAATTTGCAGCTTACTCAACATAATTTTAAAAGGCTTAATATAGCCAAGTACAAGCAATAATAATAATAATAATAATGATTTATTGAACAATATATCCACAAAGTGGCTCTTCACTTGTTCATTTTACATACAATACAACAAGAAAAAAAATTATGATAAATTATTACAATATAGATATAAAAATTACGATGTACATATAAACATTGATACAGTCAAGATAGATAGTAATTAGAAACGTTCTAATGTCCTAGTATAAATAATGTTTCTAGTCTCTTTACAGAAAGTAGTAAAATCGGAACAGTTTCTCACATCATCAGGCAATAAATTAAATACATGCGAAGCTTGATCTTGTAGTGTATTGCTTATCAATGGCCTCTCTAATTGTAAGCTATTGCTAGATCTTAGACATCTGTTGTGCTGAAATACATTTAATTTTAAGTAATTTGGCCAGTTAATATTGTAAATAGCTTTATGAGTTGCTTTAAGTAAGTTCCATTCACGTTGTTCTTTCACAGGAAGCCACTTGAGTTTTAATACTATATCTTCAGTGGAGGCGTATCTGCCGAGTACAAAACCAGCTGCAGCCTTTTGAACTCTCTGGAGACGTTTTGACAAATAGTCTGGGAGGGAGTAGTACACAATATCATTATAGTATAGTTTACTTAGAACAAGTGCTTGTGCAAGATTCTTCTTGATGTGGAAAGGTAGTATTTTCTTCAACTTCTTTATTGATGTTAAAGTAGCATAACAAGATGCTGCAACGTGTTTAACATTCTCTTCCCAGTTTAGATGTTCATGAATGTGAAATCCTAAGAGCTTAGTGGTAGCGACTCGTTTTAATGGTGTATCATTAACAGCAATGTCAATATTTGCAATATCCAAGTGATGAACCTTCGATAACTGCGAAGTGGACAGTAACATCATCTTTGTCTTCTTTGGATTGATAACTAAGTTTGATTCCCGCGACCATGCTTCCAATTTGTCCACGCCTGTAGAAAGTTCAATCACAGTAGATTGTAAATCTATTGGTTTGCAATGTTTGTAAAATGTTGTGTCGTCAGCATATTGGTGGCATTTAACGTTGTCCATGCATGATTGAAGGTCTGTCACATAAAGATTAAAGATCAGAGGCCCCATTATTGATCCTTGAGGCACACCAAAATTGACTGTGCAGAGCTCTGATTTCTTGTCATCAATCTGAACAAAGTGTTTCCTACCAGTGAGATATTGTATTGTCCATTTAAGATAGTCTTTGGAAAAACCAAGGAGACCAAGTTTTTTCAGGACAGCAATGTGAATTATCTTTGGAACTTGCTCATAAAACATGCTTACCAGTAATATTATAGACAATAACGGTTTAAACTCCGAATGATGTAAACATATTTATTGAGAATTCAACGTTTTGACTAAGCTTGAAGTCATCAGGAATGCTAAATGAATTGACGTTTATGATTATATTATACAGTATAAGCAGAAAACAGTGAATACTATTAATAGAAAATAATTAAATAAATAATAAATATAAGAGATTATTGACAAAGCTGAACACTGGTCGTTGCTATACTCTTTAAAGATCCCTCACAATTCGCCGACAAAATCCAGACTTGCACCACGGAACTAATACCCTGGGTGGGAAGAACCTCTGGCACCCAGGGTACGGAACTAAAGCCTTGGAGAATAATTATTTTCTATTAATAGTTATTAGCTCACTGTTTTCTGCTTGTATATATACCACAGTGAATGTCAATTCACTAGCATTCCTGATGATGACGTACTTCAAGCTAGTCGAAACGTTGAATACTCAATAAATATGTTTACGTTGTTCAGAGGTACCGTTATTGTGTATTTTATCAAAATACTGTGGTTCCAGTAATATTATCATTAGCTAAAGTTTTATCTTGATGCCCATTTCTCCTGCTAAAGTTGGTTACTTGATTCACAGGAACTTGAACGTCAACCAATGGACACGTAAAGATGTCGTACAATGATTCAGCTTTTGCTCTGAACTTTAAATGGATCTGACTTAAAAAAATCACTCAAAGGAAATTCACTGCATGTGCAATATGTCTTTGCGTATCCCTGGATGACGTCACTTCCTTTGTGGTGTAAAATAACTTTACCAAGGGAAAAAGGCATGAACCCTGTATGTAAATAATATGATATATAATATTTTACAGTACCAGAGAAAGATTTAAATTTCTGAAAAAACATGTAAATAAATTCATTTTTACTTATTTTTTTACCTAATTGTTATAGTGTGTTTATTATGCCACTTGGCCTTGAATTAGAATGTTTTATGAAACTCAAAAATCCACTTATTCTTGGCATTCCTATCACTACTCTCGAATATCAATTTTTTCGAGAAATAATTAAATGAACTTCAAATTACTTTCAAAGCCACATTTGGGATTTTTATATAATACAGGTTCTCTAGTAATGCTACTTTCCCTAATTTTCCCAACTTTTTTGTACCTTCCTACTTTTTATTAAGAATGCCTTGATTTTCCTTATTCTCTTAAAATCCTAGTTTTTTGTTTCATCAAATCAGTTTTCGTTTGTCTGTATACTGCCAGGATAATGGTTTCTCCTAGCTAGAGATAGGCCAGAGGAGGGCCAGGCAGAGGCCAGGCAGGGCCGCCGAAAGGGGAGGGTAGCCGGGGCAGTTGCCCCGGGGCCCGGCCATAATCTAGGGGCCCGCAAATACGGCGCAAAGCAAATTCGGGGCCATCTGAGCCATTTAGGGGCCCGCGAGACTACATGTCCCCGGCCTCAGGGCCACCGAGAGACAGGGCGGGCCCAGGCAATCTTTTTTATGAAAAATTGAGGTTACATTGTATTTTTGTGGTGTTTTCCTACTTTATTCCTACTTTTCCTAAAATTTTATTCCTACTTTTATCCTATTTTTTGACATATTGATAAACCTACCAGAAAGCCTGTATTTACAATCTATTCTTTGACATTTTCTAATAAAATTATTATCAGCTATAGTTTCATCTTGACCAGGGGGTGCAATACAATGCATATGCAGGGGGTGTAGGGGGTGGCATGCAATTGCACCTCTTTTGGATCCAATTAGCAACAAAATTATACAAACATCATTTACATTCATGTAAAAACCTTGAGTTTTTGTAAAACAAACAATTCAAATTAAAAGCATTTTCAGACTTTCAGTGTATTGTAAGGAAGAAATCCACTTGCTGTTGCTTCCCTGCCCCCCCCCCCCCCCCCCCCCCCCCCCCTCCCTCCAACCCAAAATAATTTCATGAAGGTAAAATGACCCGCATTTGAAAAATCCTGCGTACGCCCTTGGTCATGCCTCATTTCCTGGGATATACTTCATGGTAACAATACATATAGTCCCCCACCATATTTTACGGTTAGAATTAGGATTATGGTTGGGTATAAAAAACAGGTGGAAACCCAGTCTAGTGAAGTTTACCATGAAGTATATACCCATTTCCCTGCTAAGGTACACACAAATACATAATTACAACAGTGACATGATTCAACAGTACAAAATACCAAGAGAGTTATTCTTCCTAAACCGGTCACACTGTTTGCATTTCACTTTTGAATAACTGTGCAAGTAACATCTTTGCATGTCCCTAATTTGATATTCCTTGCTGTGAATAGTTATTACCAACTTCATAGTAAGGGGAAAGGCATGAATAAAGTGCTGAATATTCATATGAATATATAAAAATAGGTACCTCAACTATAAATTGTCCAATCAATCCAATAAGTGTTTTCCCGCTGTGGCGCAGTGGCGGGGAATTCTAACTCGAGTACCACGCGCGACGATAACCAAATAACACGCGCGAAAACCAAAACCTCGGGGTGATTAATAGCAGGGGCCTGGGACTAACGACAGCACAAAAATGTCGAATTATAAAAAAGTTTACGTACTCGCACAGCGATTGGTCAATTCGAAAAATCCTCGCGTTCTTATTGGTGACAAAACAAACAACATAATAATATCGACCAGTCGCATCTCGTTCGACTTCACCAATTTCGTTTATTCGAAGAAGCTAGACTTCCTTTAGTTCGTTCGTGGTTATATTGGAAGATACAAAGGCGTTCCTAGTTAATATGTCTTCGGTAAGTGTTTTTAACAAATCTAACTCGCGACGAATAACTTGATTAAAAATTGGGAACATTTCTCGTGAATCTTCACGGTGTGTGTTGAATGCCAAAATGATTTCATTTTATAATCCCAGGTGTCGAACGTGGAGAATTTTTCTCCACAAATAATCAAGAGAGTCGCGAAGGAACTGTACGACTTAACGAGTAGTCCGCCCGAAGGAATAAAAGTATTTACGAACGACGAAGATATCACAAATATACAAGCGACGATAGAAGGGCCAGGTATGACACCCAAATAAGAAAATATGAACTGAACTGAAATTTCGTACAAGACTTGTGTGCCATTTTCACATTTGGGTCAGATCGTTCGTGTATTTATTTCGCTTTCTTTGTTTTCTTCCAGCCGGTACACCGTATGAGGCTGGGTCGTTCAAAGTAAAACTAGTTCTCGATAGAGATTTCCCATCTAGTCCACCAAAAGGTAGAAAATCCAGCCTTCCTTTACCATTTTCCTATTATTTTAGATTTTAACAAAAGTTCAGCGACTGTGCTAGTGTTAAAAATGTTGCAGTGCTTCCGGTATTACAGTATCTATTGTTGTAACGTTTTGTATATCACCAAACAGTTCCATATTTTTGAAATTATACTTTACTGGTAAAACAAAGCTTGGTGTTTTACAGTTTTGCTTGTTGTCTAGGGTTTTTTATTACAAAAATTTTCCACCCTAATGTGGCCAGCAATGGAGAGATTTGTGTCAACACATTGAAAAAAGATTGGAAATCAGACCTTGGAATAAAGCACATCTTATTAGTAAGTATATTATACCTCAACTATAAATTGTTCAATCAAAGAACTAGATTTGTACCACATGACCAGTCAATTTAAACTTGAATTCCCCACTTGAGGGGTGTAATAGTGAATACCCTTTTGTGGAGGGGTATTTGACTCGACTATCATGCGCGAAACGAAATACCACGCGCGAACCCAAATACCACGCACGAAAACCAAATACCACGCGCAAAAACCAAATAACATGCACGTAAACCAAGACAAGTCTGTAAACAATGGAGAAACAAGACGTTTCAAGACAGAATTCAAGATTGTTTCGGTACAATATATAATTTATAGACCCTCCGCTCAGGGAATTCTTCAAAATATTAACCCTCGGGATGATAGATCCCAAGGGCCTCATCCCTCAGGGTAATATTTCGTCAAATTCCCCTCGCTCCGGGTCTATAAATGATAACATCACCAATGGTTAGCATAAAATGCTTGTGAAATCATTGATAACATTGGTAGATCTTTAGTATAATTCTGGCTGGGGATCGAATATAGTGCATCCAGGGTATGTCACGCTGGAAATTTTTGAAATCTCATACTTTCTAGAATGCTATTTCCTTCATTCACAGGAGCACTTTAAGACTTATTTTTACAATAAATCAAGCCATTGTAACGTGAATGACCTGAGTGTCGCAGAACAAAAATTAATTAATAATAGTTCATAACTAAGATGGTTAAATAGTCACTGCAAATTCCATCTTCTCAGAGCAGCATTATAAAAGCCATCCTTTGTTATTTGTGCAACAAATGTTTTTCACATCAACAGCGCGTGCTTGGTATACTGCGTATAAACATCAATGGTGAAGTTCGCGTCTTCACCTAGATCACGATAGTACTCGTACGTCGTAGGTAGGAACCTATATACCCACCAATATTTTTTTCAAAATAAATAAAAGTTTCTATTTTGCCAACATTAATAATAGACCCCCCCCCCCCTATATGTTTCTTGACGAATTTTGTACTATATAAAAACGGTCCTGGCGAAAAGTGGGTGGCGGCTGCCCCCCTTGCTGGTGCCACTCTATCAATGCTGTGATATACAACCACAAGTGACTTAATTTCTGTTTGCTTCTTTCAGACAATAAAATGCTTACTTATTGTACCCAATCCAGAATCTGCCCTAAATGAGGAAGCTGGAAAATTATTATTAGAACAATATGAAGACTACTCACTAAGAGCAAAAATGATGACTGATGTTCATGCAAAATCATTAAAAAATCAATCAGAATCCAAAGGCTGCAAAACAGATACTGATGGTGGTGATGTATTATGTGGAAAGAAACGTGTTCTTGATAAGACTGTAGATAAAAAGAAGAAAGACAAAAAAAGAACATTGAAGAGATTATAGACTGTATAGTAGGAATTTAATATACTGTATAATATCATAATTATTACCACATTTTGTATCAAATATTTGAGGAAAATTTAGATTGTTGACATTTTGCTGGTAATGTAATTTCAACCTAGAGTTGCTATGCAAAAACACCATTGTGTCTGTGTAAATATTGTTTGATTGTGTAATTGAAGGACATTTTGAGCACACCTGTCAGTTGATACTAGTTTGTACTATTGAAATCTGACACTGTGCTACTTCCATATGGGCAGACTAGCCATCCCTCACGTTGTAAGCCACAAATTGCTGGACTTGTTAAGGCATTGTAAGCAGTAAATTATTGGATTGTAACCGACCACAAAACAACAAAGATCCTAACCCCCCCCCCCTAACGAGTTTTCTAACCCCCGTCCACTCTCCTCCGCAGAGGCTTCTTGCGCTTAAATAAAACGCAAGAAGCCTCGGCGGAGAGTGCCCCCGTCCTAAGTAGTGTTAAGACATGACCCAACTGATCCCCCACCCATGTCTCCCATACGTGGAGTCCTTAATAAATAGCTAAGCATGTGGGGAGATTGACTGTAAGATGTGTGTGTAACA
>JAYKKM010000051.1:0-5000 GCA_035772405.1 Chrysogorgia sp. JL179-B06
ATGAGGGTGAGGATAAAAGGTGAGTGTGCGAAAGGTGAGGGTGAGAAAGGTGAGGGTGAGGATAAAGGTGACTGGGGTGAGAAAAGGAGAGGGTGGAGGATGAAGGCTGAGGGTGAGGTAATGACCGGTGCGGGTGAGGATAACGGTGAGGGTTGAGCGGGTGGGGCATGGGTGAGGGATACACAGGTGAGGGTGAGGATACAGGTGAAGGGTGAGGATCAAAGGTGGAGGGTGAGGAATAAAGGTGGGGTGAGGCAAGCGTGAGGGTGAGGATAAAGGGGAGGGGGTTGAGGATAAAGGTTGGGGTTGAGGATAAAGGTGAGGGTGCGGATCAAGGATGCGGGTGGAGGCATCAAGGTGACGGGTGAGGATACAGGTGAGGGGTGTTGGATAAAGGTGAGGGTGAGGATAAAGGTGCGGGTGCGGTAAACGGTTAGGGTGAGAAGCAGGTGCAGGGTGAGGATAAAGGTTGACGGGTGAGGAATAGGTGACAGGAGGTGAGGATACAGGTGATGGTAGAGGATAAAGGTGACGGGTGAGGATAGGTGAGGTGTGCAGGATAAAGGTGAGGGTGGAGGATAAAGGTGAGGGTGAGGATAAAGGTGAGGGTGAGGACTCAAGGTGAGGGTGAGAAACGGTGAGGGTGAGAAAGGTGAGGGTGGTAAAGGTGCAGTGGTCGAGGCATCCAAGGTGGCGGGGTGAGGACTCAAGGTGAGGGTGAGGATAAAAGGTGAGGGTGGAGAACAGGTGAGGGTGAGGAGAAGGTGCGGGTGACGGCATCACGGTGAGGGTGAGGCTACACAAGGTGCGGTGTGACGGATTACCAGGTGAGGGTGAGATCAAGGTGCAGGGTGAGGCTACCGCGTGAGGGTGAGGGTCCAGGTGCAGGGTGCGGATCAAGGTGAGGGTGAGGCTAAAAGGTGAGCGGTGAGGATAAAGGGTGAGGGTGAGGATAATGGTGCAGGGTGAAGGATAACGGTGGGGTGCAGATAGTGGGGCGGAGGTGAGACAGGTGAGGGTGAGGCTGAAGGTGGGGGTGGGAGGATAAAGGTTGACGGGTGAGGATAAAGGTGAGGGTGAGAATAGTGGGGGAGGGTGAGATAGTGGGGAGGGGTGAGATATTGGGGACGGGTGAGGATACAGGTGGGGGTGAGGATAAAGGTGGGGGGTGAGGATGGAAGGTGAGGGTGAGGATCCAGGTGACGGGTGCGGATAAAGGTGAGGGTGCGGCTAAACGGTGAGGGTTGGGAGTCAAGGTGAGGTGTGAGCATAGTGGGGAGGGTGAGATAGTGGGGGGCGGGTTGACGGCAACCGGTGCAGGGTGAGGGTAAAGAATGAGGGTGAGGATAACGATGAGGGTGGGGAGGGGGGATAAAGAAGACGGGTGAGGATAAGTGAGGGTGCAGGAAACAGATGAGGGTGCTTATAACGATTCGGGTGAGGCTACAAGCTGCGGGTGACTGGCATCAGTGAGGGTGGAGGATAACGCTGAGGGTGGAGGCTAACTATGCGGGTGAGGATACAAGTGTGGAGGGTGAGGCTAAGATGAGGGTGAGGGCAGAGCGGTGAGGGTGCGGATAAGGTGAGGGTGAGGATCCCGGTGCGGGTGAGGACATCCAGGTGAGGGTGCGGATAAGGTGAGGGTGCGGAACGGTGAGGGTGAGGATAAAGGTGAGGGTGAGGATCAAAGTTGAGGGTGAGGAAAAGGTGAGGGTGAGGATAAAGGTGACGGGGTGCGCAACGTTGAGGGGAGAAGGTTGAGGGTGATGCAAAGGTGAGGGTGCGGGATCCAGGTGCGGGTCGGATAAAGGTAGAGGGTGAGGCTACGGTGAGGGTGAGGGATCAAGGTCGAGTGTGAGGATAATTGGTGAGGGTGGAACGGCTGAGGGTGAGGATACCACAGGTGCAGGGAGAGGAAAAAGGTGAGGTGTGAGGAAAGGTGAGGGTGAGGATAACTGGTGGGGGTGTGGATAAAGGTGAGGGTGAGGCAATCACCGGTGAGGGGGAGGACATAAGGTGCGGGTGAGGATAAAGGTGGAGGGTGCGGATCAAGGTGGGGGTGTGGATCAACGGTGAGGGTGCAGGAGAAAGGTGGCGGGTGAGGATAAAGGTGAGGGTGGGACTAACTGGTGAGGGTGACGGATACAGGTGAGGTGTGAGGATAAGGTGAGGGTGAGATCGTGGGGAGGGTGCGAAGGTGAGGGTGAGGCATGACAGGTGGGGGTGCGGATACACGGTGGCGGGTGCGGATCCAAGGTGAGGGTGAGATAGTGGGGGAGGGTGAGACATCGTGGTGCAGGGTGAGCTAGTGGGTGAGGGTGAGGAGTAAGGTGGGGGTGAGGTAAGGTGGGGGTGGAGGATGAAGGTGCAGGGTGAGTATAACGGTGCAGGGTTGCAGGCCTACAGTTGACGGGTGGGCATAAAGGTGAGAGTTTGCGGATCAGGTGAGGGTGATCACTAGTGGGAGCGGGGTGAGCAACTGGGGAGGGTGAGTACTTCAAAAGGGTGATGTGTGAGGATCAAGATTACTGGTGAGGATAAACGCTGCGGGTGCGGTTCACGCATCTTTATCTTCACCCTTATCTTTATCTTTCACACCCTCATCTTTATCTTCACGCTTATCTTTATCTTCACTTATCTTTATCTTCACCCTTATCTTTATCTTCACCCTTATCTTTATCTCCCTTATCTTTATCTTCACCCTTATCTTTATCTTCACCCTTATCTTTATCTTCACCCTCATCTTTATCTTCACCCTTATCTTTATCTTCACCCTTATCTTTATCTTCACCCTTATCTTTATCTTCACCCTTATCTTTATCTTCACCCTCATCTTTATCTTCACCCTTATCTTTATCTTCACCCTCATCTTTATCTTCACGCTTATCTTTATCTTCACCCTTATCTTTATCTTCACCCTCATCTATATCTTCACCCTTATCTTTATCTTCATCCTCATCTTTATCTTCACCCTTATCTTTATCTTCACCCTTATCTTTATCTTCACCCTTATCTTTATCTTCACCCTTATCTTTATCTTCACCCTCATCTTTATCTTCACCCTTATCTTTATATTCACCCTAATCTTTATCTTCACCCTCATCTTTATCTTCACCCTTATCTTTATCTCCCTTATCTTTATCTTCACCCTTATCTTTATCTTCACAACTTATCTTTATCTTCACGCTTATCTTTATCTTCACCCTCATCTTTATCTTCACCCTTATCTTTATCTCCCTTATCTTTATCTTCACCCTTATCTTTATCTTCACACTTATCTTTATCTTCACCCTTATCTTTATATTCACCCTAATCTTTATCTTCACCCTCATCTTTATCTTCACCCTTATCTTTATCTCCCTTATCTTTATCTTCACCCTTATCTTTATCTTCACACTTATCTTTATCTTCACCCTTATCTTTATCTTCACACTTATCTTTATCTTCACCCTCATCTTTATCTTCACCCTTATCTTTATCTTCACCCTAATCTTTATCTTCACCCTCATCTTTATCTTCACCCTCATCTTTATCTTCACCCTTATCTTTATCTCCCTTATCTTTATCTTCACCCTCATCTTTATCTTCACCCTTATCTTTATCTTCACCCTAATCTTTATCTTCACCCTTATCTTTATCTTCACCCTTATCTTTATCTCCCTTATCTTTATCTTCACCCTCATCTTTATCTTCACCCTTATCTTTATCTTCACCCTAATCTTTATCTTCACCCTCATCTTTATCTTCACCCTTATCTTTATCTCCCTTATCTTTATCTTCACCCTTATCTTTATCTTCACCCTTATCTTTATCTTCACGCTTATCTTTATCTTCACCCTCATCTTTATCTTCACCCTTATCTTTAATCTCCCTTATCTTTATCTTCACCCTTATCTTTATCTTCACCCTTATCTTTATCTTCACCCTCATCTTTATCTTTCACCCTTATCTTTATCTTCACCCTAATCTTTATCTTCACCCTCATCTTTATCTTCACCCTTATCTTTATCTCCCTTATCTTTATCTTCATCCTCATCTTTATCTCCACCCTTATCTTTATCTTCACCCTTAGTAACTGGTCATGCTATGCTAATTTATAAACATCTGCATATTTTGGAAACTATATATTTCTAAAGATCTGAATATGTAAATCGTTTTCAAAATGTTCATAGCATGACCAGTTGCTATGGCCAACTTCGCTACTGTCTTCACCCTTATCTTTATCTGAACACAAAACGAGGTACTAGAAAACAGGGACAGGACTAATCACATAGCTGAACACCACGTACAAACAAAACATGATATTGACTGGGACTCGGCCGAATGTATCGCCTTTTAACCAGATCGCAACAATTACCGACACCATACAAAAGACTTCTTCGCACACACGCACCTCTTCTTATCCTCATCATCTTCCTGATCCTCATCTTTATCCTTATCCTCCATATCCTAATGCTTATCCTCATCCTCTTCCTGATTCCTCTTCTCACCCTCATCTTCATCCTTATCCTCATATCCTAATCCTTATCCTCGTCCTTGTTCTCACCCTTATCCTCTATCTTATGCTTATCCTTTTCCTCATCATTAATGTGACTGCTGACCAATAAGATTTCATGCTCATCCTCGATCATCGCCCAGGTTATAGTAAACCCCTCACACACGTATATCCTCATATTATTATCGTCATATATCCATTCTCATCCTCCTGTTCCCTGTATCTCATTCTCCTCGATATTTCCCTGCAGGTAATGCACAAAAATTTGCTGCGAAGCAGAAGCCGCCATGTACCACAGACAGTTTTTCCACGAGATCCGACAGTTGGTGAAAACTCCCGCTTCCATCCAGAAACCATTGCCATAGCAGCAGTAGACGCCTCGTTCAAGCAGAATTGTGCTGCGATCATAATGCATGTCCCACACTGGACAGTGGAGTACTAATCTATCAATCACGTGATGTGACCGTGAGGATAAAGAATGGTACTAGTACCAGAATAAAAGTTC